>CAUYRT010043775.1:0-98388 GCA_963574885.1 Lepilemur ruficaudatus
TAAAACATCTCCCAGAATCTTCTTGGAAAGTCTGCAACTATTGACCATATCCTTAAATCTTGTCAGAACATAAGTTAAATGAAATGCAGTCTTTCCAACATAAAAGAAAACGAGAATCTAAATGGCTATGTAAATTTCCACTTAACAGCATATTTTCTGTCTTTTTGGAAATACATATTGTGGTGGTTTGAATGGTAGCCACTACCCAAAAGATACGTCAAATATGGAACCCGTGAATGTGACCTTATTTGGAAAAAGGGTCTCTGAAGATATAAGTCAAGGACCTCAATTTAACTCCAACCTCCAAGAGGAGATCGTCCTGGATGCATAGTGGGCCCTAAATTCAATGGCAAAAGTACTTTTAAGAGAAAGAGGGAGATTTGGGACACAGAGACATAGGGAAGAAAGCCATGTGAGGACAGAGACTGGAGTGACACTGTCACAAGTCAAGAAACACCTGAAGACTTGAGGGAGCATGGAAGACTTCTTCTAGAGACCTCAGAGAGAGCATGGTCCTACTAACACTGATTTCAGACTTCTGGCATCCAGAATTGTGAGGGAATACATTTCTGGGTATTTTTTTGTTTGTTTTTTTATAGAGATGAGGTCTTGCTCTGTCATCCAGGGACACGATCATAACTCACTGCAGCCTCCAACTCTTGAGCTCAAGTGATCCTCCTACCTCAGCCTCCCAAGTAGCTGGGACTACAGGTACCCACCACAGCCCAGTTAATTAAAAATAATTTTTTGTTTTAGAGACAGGGTCTCTCTATATTGCCCACACTGGTCTCCAACTCCTGGCTTCAAACGATCCTCCCACCTTAGCCTCCCTAAGTGCTGGGATTACAGGCATAAGCTGACGTGCCCCATCATTAGAATATTCTCTTTAGTTAAACACATTTACTTGTGTTCATCCTACATCTGCCAAACTGTCTTTTCTATTTTACCCATAACTCTCACTCCTCTTACACAGAAGCTAAGAAAAATAATAAAATGCCTACTACCGGGATAAATTAACATAACTTATATAAAATAAATATTAAAGATAAGAGAGGTTAGAGTTTAAATAAAAGGGTTTTAGAACTTCACAGGATATGTATTCAAGCCTTGGGCTCCCATATAACTTAAAAAATTTCCATGGTGTACTATTGAGCCTTCTTTGAGTTAACCTATCAAAGAACTACAGGGACTATCCAAATGCATGGGGAATAATGATGGCAATGCAATTAGTAATTATATTAATTTTTAAAATGAAGCACTGAAGTAAAACAAAGCGCCGTGAGGTAGAGAAACAGCAGACAGTAACTGTAGAATTCCAGGTGACGCATGACTGTCGCTGTGTCAGCACCTTCTGTGGGACATCCTGGTCTACAGATCTGTACCCAACCAGCTTCAATAAGTGAAAATGGCCTCAGGACGAGGCTGCTGACTGCGGCTGATGAGCTCACAGCTGAAGTCCTGAGAGCCGCGCAGTGGGCAGGCAGAGGGCATCACAGGCAGACAGGGGAGGGACAGAAACTAAACCAAGGGCAGCATTTATCTGTTCAAACTCTTACAGCTCCTCTTCCAACAGGGGAAAGGGAAAATCATTCAACTGTGGCTAATTTAAAAAATCTTCTACCAGTCAACTGGAAAGTATTACACAGCAACCACCCCTTCAGTATCACCCTTGGTTCTCTGGTGGACACAATAAATAAACAAGGGGTGGCCTTGGCCCATAAGGATCTGAGCCAGGGCTGGATGCGATCCCCAAAACACAAAGGCAGAGCTGACTTGCAGACTGGCAAGGAGGACATCTCTTCCCTCGATTCCCCTTCTAAAAATACAGACTGCTTGTAGATGTTCAACTTTTCCTACAGTTATCACTCAGCACCCAGAGCTTCAGACTGTGAGCTCAGAGACACTCTGCGGCACCGAGCTGTCTTTATTTAGGTGGTGTTCTAGGACCACATTTAACTGAGGCCTGGTGAGAGCTCTTTTGGCAGCTGTGGCCATCTGAGCAGCTATTGTTTGTCACTGTAATACTGGTGCCGGCAGGATTAGGCTTGGAGCCAAAAATGGAATTAATTCTATTCATAGACTGTCAAGGCTGGAAAGCAGCTCAGAACTCATTTAGTTCAAAATTCCAGAGCTCCAAAGAAAACACTAATAAAATTAATCAAATGACTAAAGTCGCACAGGGAGTGGCTGCGCATCAACTTGCGCCCTAAAATCTCCGGACTTCTCTTCTGATGGTAATTCTGTCTGACTAGCTGCTGCTTCTTAAAGCTGATGGTATTAAAACATAAGATGAACGTAAGTTCAACAGCAAAACTCAATGGATGGGGAACTGCCCTCAGCGTTCCCATAAATGTCAGACACAACAAGCTCAGAGAGAAGGGGGGCAGGTACCCAACCATCATGTAAGGTTAGCATCATGTTGACATAAAGAGTAATCTCACCTAGGCACTTAAAGTGCAAAATCTTAAATATAATTTTACCAAATGATATTCAGCAACATATAAAAAATACAAATACCTCTTGATAGAATCTGTCCCAAGGATTTAAATTTAATCAATTTAAGTTGGAAAAGCATGTCGTTATCAACATGTGCAAAAAAGAAATTGACTAAAATGTGACTTCTTTCAGATTTTAGGGATAATACACTTATTTTCTAAAATAAAAATGAGTATGAGAAACAGGTAAGAAAAAGCTATAGATTCCACCTTAAAATATCTGCATATCTTGGTAAAAAGACTATAGGTAGGTAAACTTATTTAAAAAAACAAAATTGAATTCCTGCCATTGTAACTTGACTGGCCCTTCATTTCCTTCCTTTGCAGCTATCAAATGTTATCGGAAACACTTGGAAGTTGTTTGCAGCTGTAACTATTTCCTCCTATTACACTTTTTTCAGTCTCGGTTCCAGCCACAATAAAATGCCATTTACTTTGGTTCAGAAAAAGTATCTGTAAAGTGAGACTGGACTACTTAGCATATGAGAACCCAGTATACTTATTAGCTATCATAGCATCTTGTGACTTTGCGGGAGCTTTAAGGATTATTACATATAAACTATGTATCTCTACTCCCAATCTGTCTGCAATCAAAAATCACATATTTATACTGAACATAAAATAATTCTATATTATACATTATCCTGCAATGTAACAAATGAACAAAAAACATGCCACTGGATAACACTGACTTTGACTCTACAAAGCATACAAAATTGTAATTTAATAACATAAGCATGAATATCTCAACAAAGAACATGTGATTAAAAAATAGAGGAAATTGTAAAGATTTGATAAGTACACATATAGCCACTGTATGAGCTGGAATTTGGAGCTCTGAAATATTTTCAATAGGACACACCAACACAAAGAGGTTACGAAAACCTCAAAATTTAGGGATATTTTATCTACTAAAGAAAGTTGTTTTTCAAAGTAAAAGAGATCTAAGAGTGTACTAATCAACTTGCTAAATCTTATCTGAGATATCAATATTGATAACATTCTAACTGCCTTTTTTTATTTTTTGAGACTGGGTCTTGGCTCTTGTCACCCAGGCTGGAATACAGTGGCATGATCACAGCTCACTGTAGCTTCAAACTCCTGGGCTCAAGTGATCCTCCTGCCTCAGCCTCCTGAGCAGCTGGGACTACTGGCACGCACTACCACATCCAACTAATTTATTTTTTTGTAGAGATGGGGTCTCACTATGTTGCCCAGGCTGGTCTTGAATTCCTGGCCTCAAACAAACCTCCTGCCTTGGCCTTCCAAAGTGCTGGCATTACAGGTGTGAGTCACTAAGCCCGGACTCTAACTGCTATTCTTTAAATAAGAATTTTAGGCTAGCCTTGGTGGCTCACACCTGTAATCCTAGCACTCTCGGAACCCAAGGCGGAAAGATGGCCTGCAGCCAGGAGTTTGAAACCAGCTTGAGCAAGAGCAAGGACCCCGTCTCTACGAAATAGAAAACACTGGCCAGGCATGGTGGCATGCGCCTGTAGTCCCAGCTACTCAGGAGGCTGACGCAGGAGATCACTTGAGCCCAGGAGTTTGAGGTTGCTGTGAGCTAGGCTGATGCTACAGCACTCTAGGCAGGGCAACAGAGCGAGATGCTATCTCAAAAAACAAAACAAAAAACCCCCAGAATTTTAATGACCCAGAAAAGCAAAATACATAACATCTTTTCTAAGCATTCTTGCTTACAGCAACAGGAAAAAAAAAAAAAATCAATATGGTTTACCTAGTCCTACTAGTAAATACATCAAAAATCAGGAAACTATAGCTAACTTGTTTTTTGTATGGCCTGCAAGCTATGAATGGCTTATACATTTTTAAATGGTTGAAAATGACTTTTGTGATATATGAAAAGTACATGAAATGCAAACTTCAATGTCCATAAAGAAAGTTTTATTGGAATACATCCATCCTCATTCATTCTATATTGTTTGTGGCAGGTTTTGTGCTACAAAGACAGAGCTGAGTCCTGTGACAGAGACTGTATGGCCTACAAGCCAAAAATACTACGGCCCTTTATAGAAAAAGTTGAATGACTCCCCCCAGTACACAGTTAATAAAACTAAGTTTAAACATCTTCTGTTTTTCAGAAGCTTCGTGTTTTCTGGTCTGAAAGTACCATATAAATAAGGGTAGCCTCAAAAGCAACTACTATATACTACAGGAATTCCTCAGTACAAAGAATAGATATAAGCTACAGAAAAACTGGCCCCCAAACCACATTTATACCCCAATCCCAAGGCACACTGCATGAGAGTGGCACTGCGTACAGAGAAGAGGCGGTTACGAAATTCACGTGTCTGGCTCGACGTCCGGGTGCAACATGTACATGTCAGATGCCCATGTCAATGTCCCTCTGACTCCTCATGGAAGTTTTGTTCCAGCCTTATCCAAAAGTGATGCCAAGAGAAGGCAGAAGGGTGGATCAGAGAATGAGACAGAAAGGTAGCAAAAGGAGGAAAACTACGCTTTGCTGGTTTCTCTCTGGCTGTCTCCTTCAAGCTCAATTCTCAAAGGGAACAGGCCTAAGATAGCGGACGGAAATTGCTCAGAGAAAGAACCAGCAGGACTTACAAGAGGCTAACAGGTCAGCGTGCTCCAAGTCCAATAATGAAATGAGATTTAGAGTAAAGATCACTCTCCAAAATATGTGAAATTTTAACCCTACAAAATTAATACAGGAAAAGCTAAGAAACATTAGGCTGAATTAGCCTCAAAATAATTTTTAAACTATGTAAAATTTTAAGTTGTGAAAGAGCCTAAACCCTCTTAATACGCACATGCAGACTCACAGAAATCACATACACAAACACACACATATTCAAAAGGATGCCCTACCTTTACTTACTATACGTTTCTGTTTTTTTGAGACAGGGTCTCAATACATTGCCCACGCTGCTCTCAAATTCCTGGGCTCAAGTGATCCTCCTGCCTCAGCCTCCCCAGTAACTGGGACTTACAGGTTCGAGCCATCACACTTGGCTTTACCACACATTTCTGATGAAATTATCTTCAGCCACAAAATAAAATTCCTTCTCAGTGTATTTATTCCCAAACAGGAAGATATACATCAATGAATGAAAAGAGGTAAAAAGTAACACATTTGTGAGACAGGTAAAATCAGTGGCTTAGTAAAATGGGCAACGAAAGGTACATGTACATGCACATCCATTCCTATAATACTGTGTCAAGTTCACCGATAACTATAATAAAGTGATTTTTCTAAAAACACATCATTTAATACTGTTAAGGAAAAACCCAAGTTGCACATAAGTGTGTATGGTATGCTACTACCTGTGTAAAGACAAAAAAAATAATGTATTCTTACTTGCTTATATGTGAAAGAAAATGCAAAACATTAGCCTCTAAGTGTTTTAAAAAATGCAAGCTTTATTATTATTAAGGTATGGTGAGATCAACGGATCAGGATATGGCTGCCACTGAAGAGTTTGTTCCTTCCCCAAGAGGCTTGTCAGCCCACTGAAATACTGACAAGGCAGTGCAGGGCCACACAGGGAAGCTTCAGGGTCACTCCAGAGGCAGAAGGAACAGTGGAAAGTGTGGGCAAGAGCCTTGATCGAGGTTTCCAAAAGGCTAGGCCAGGCAGAGTAAGCAGGTGTAAGATGGGCTGGTTTGAGTAATTTCAAAGGCTCTGGGACAGCTCAGGAGCTGTCCCTAGTAGTCAGGTACCTAGCCCAGAGAAGAGGAGGGCAAAGGAACAGGGGTTTAGCCTGACAAAGGAAGTAGTCTGAACATAGAGCTCTGGGTTGTGTAGTTTGCATATGAAAAGCACACTTCCGGACCAGTCATAGCTGTCTCTACCCTAGGAGGGGCAGCCTCTCTCCAGTCAGTGAGGCCTCATGAGCCACAGCATCAAGAGATGGGAAATAAGAAAATACAGTTAATATGCTAAGGAAGGGGACCGAGTGTCTGGAGAGGGAAGTAAATATCCCACTGAGTATCTTTTTGTGCCTTTTGAATTCTGTACTATATTACTATTTAAAACAAGTAATTTACAAGGTGTGTTATGTGTGCACACATCACAAACACACATCCACTTTCCAGTCTTGGTAAGCAGAGTATGCTGATAATGAATGGTATTCTGGGGAACTCGAGGACTGCCATTCGGGGCATTAGGGTAGGACACAATGGCACAGTTTTGGAAGACATACTAAGTATATACTGATTTATATCTCTACAAAGTCCAGAAACATATCCAGGATATTGCTAAGTTTCTGTTTAAAATAAATCTAGAATTTTAATTTTTACTCCTCAAAAACACGAAAACCTTGGTTAAGAAGATTCACTATTTAACAAACGAGGTTTTTGTATTATCAATATATACGTATTTGCGGCACTTCTGAAATTGAAAAAGCATTTTTTTCCTGATTAAAAAGCAATAGCTGACCTTCTAGGTCTAGTCGGGGGGTCAGATTTATGTTCTAACATAAAACCACCAAGAAACAGACAAAATAAATGAAATAGTTTACAGGACACTAGACATCAGGCAAAGAAAGATAATGATTCCTGAAAGACAGAAGAAAACAAGGTGAGATCTATGAACGCACCAGCTTACTGCCTTGAGACAGTTTCCAGACACTTATTCCTGTGTGAAATCCAAGAAAAATGGAAGTATATGTCCACATAAAACTTGTACTCAGTGTTCATAGCAGCTTTACTTGTAAATAGCCAAAAAGTGGCAACAATACAAGTGGCCATCAACAGGTGAATGGATAAACAAATTGCAGTGTATCTATGCAAGAGACATACAGCAACAAACAGAAATGCAGTACTGACACGCACTACAAACGCATGAGTCTCAAAATAAATACGCTAAGAGTAAGAAGCCTTACCAAAAAAAGTCTAAGAAGGCTTACCGGAAAAAAGGGTATATGCCATGAGTACATTAATATAAAATTCTAGGAAATACACACTAATATTTAGTGACAGAAAGCACATCAGTGGTTGCATAGGGATGGGGGCAGGGAGGAGGAGGAGGGGACAGGGATTACAAAGCAGCTGGAAGCTTTTGGGAGCGATGGAGATGTTCACTGCTTGATCATGGTGATGGTTTCTCAGATGTACAAGATATATCAAAACTTATCAAAATCAAATTGTAGTCTAAGTATGTGTGATTTGTCATATGTCAGTTATAGCTCAAACAAGCTTTTTAAAAATAAAGAGCAATACTTGGTTTGTAACAAAAACTTGAAAAATACCAAACATACAAATAAAAGAATAAGACTGTGGTCCTCTCTAAAGCACCCACATGTCTAAAAGTAACATTTCAAAATTATCTGCCAACTGTAAGATGCATACCATTCCTCAAAGTTCAAACTGATTAACTTAGTAACTGAAAAGACACTTTGCAAGGGTGGTGTCAGTTTCTCGAGATTACTTGTGAATAATGAAACCTGAGAGGCTCACACTGGTCCCTTTTGTTCAGGACTCCCCTTCCTCTCTTGGCCTTGACGGTCCACAAAGCTGTGACACGTTGGTTTGCCAGAGCTGTGCTGTTGAGGCTCCAAACAATCTGACATTCTATGCTCTTGTCTCTCTCCCACCTTGAGAGACTGCACAATTTATGTTAAAAGAAGCAAATTTACCCTAACTGATATAGGACATAATCAGCCAAAAATGTTATAAAAATTTACAGTGCCAACAAAAGCATATGTATCAAGAAAAAGAAAATGAATACAATCTTTTGTTTGTGCACCCTAAAAAAAGAAAACCCACCGCCAACTCTACTTATAAACAATAAAATAAGAAATGTCTGAGATGTAGAAGACAGCTCCTGGCACCATAATTAGCACAAAAACTGTGACTGGAAGATAAAAAACATTCCAAAAATTTCATTCAAACTTGTCATTTAGAGCCCAAAGTTCGTAAGATCACTGAACTCAGTCCTAAGGATTTTTGTTTTGGTTTTTAAAATATTTTATCATACTTTGAAAGAAGAAGAAAAAGGTATTGAGGAGATGGCTTTTAATGAGGTCATCTGATTTAAATTTACACAAAATGTTCCAAGGGATTATGTGTAGACTCTTTAAAATAGGTCATTATTTATAAACATAAACAAATATTATCTTTAACACTTATTCTGGTGTTCAAGGTTTTCTTGATAGAAACACTTGATAGTGTTGCCCTTTCCCATACACTCATGTAACACATCTCTCTTCAAATTGTCCCCCAACACGACTAACACCCTCTACCTTCTCTCCATCAATCTATTTTTACCACCTTCAAAATCAGCCCAATAACTTTCTCAAGGGGCCTCCTCTTCCCTCCTATACCCACCACGTCAGTCTGTTTCCCACTCTCTGCAGACACGTTTATCAGAGCCTGTGCCACACTCTGTTGTACACACCTGTTTCTCTCCGCTAGTTCACTTTTGTATACTACAAATTTTCAAAGCCTCTCCTAAGGTGCATGGAAAAGCTCACTAAATACAGTCATGCGCCATATAAGGACATTTCGGACAAAGACAGACTTCATACACAATGATGGCCCCATAAAATTATAACACCATATTTTTATTTTACCTTTTCTATGTTGAGATGTGTTTAGATACACAAATACTTACGCTTGTGTTACAGCTGCCTACAGTTTTCAGTATAGCCACATTCTGTACAGGTCTGCAGCCTAGGAGCCACAGGCTTACCACATAGGCTAAGTGCGTAGCAGGCTGTACCACCTATTTGTTTCACTACACTCTATGATGTTTGCATAACAATGCAATCACCTAACGACCCATTTCTCAGAATGTATCCCTGTTGTTAAGGACACATGACTGTATTTGATGCATAAACAAATCCTGTGAATGGCGATGAATTTAGGTTCTCTCTAGTCTGCTGGGCATTTATGATAATCACCAGGGCCCCAAATTTATCTTTGCCACTAAGAAGCAAGTAGACCCACTTCATTCCATCAAATTTATTTATCCAAAGGAGATGTACAAATTTATTAATCTAGTAAAATCCTGATTGTCTTACATACATTAATAGAGCCACTGTAACAGCTGCAGGTGGAAGAGGCTGTGGCGCCCTTCCCATAAATGACTCCGGCTGCTCTGAACTCCACACACGCAAGGCTTAACAGGAGTGCAAAACAGTTATCCCGAATCACAGAACCTAAGAACCTGGAAGCCAGTTTTCCCCAAGATCCCAGAGGTAAAGCCTCACTGTAGCTCAGATCTCTTGACTTCCAGCCCGGTGATTTTCTCACTCAGCCATTAGTTATTAAGTAACAAGATTTAGGGTCTCCAGGTGGTGTGATGGGTCAGTAAATCACAAGCACTTCCACAATCAAGTCCCTGTAATGCTGGCCCACAGATTAAACACCCGTCTGCTTTAAAAGTCGTGAGGAAGATGAGGCATGTACACTGTGAGCTCTGAGGATCACGCCCAAATTTTCTGTTGTGTTGGGGGAAAAGAGTGATTTAGAAGCAGACCTTGTGAAGCTACATTTACCATATTCTTTAATAATGCCCATGCTAAAATATGGTTATTTCTTGATCTGCAGAGATGTTAGGTGATTTGTGGAATGACCAGACCTTTCATTAACCGTTCAGTTTATGACATGATCCACAGCAAATACTCCTGCGGACTACCTGCAGTTGCTCTCCACTGTCATCTGCCTTGGACTCACCAAAAAAGAAAACCTCTTTGGACACCCTAATGAATTTTCTCCTGCTGTCCTGGCGGCAGATGCCCGTGCCTTCCAGCCAGTGCTGGGAGCTCGCTGCGGACGCCTGGAGGGAATTTGTTATTGCTAAAGATAAGGAAGAGTGAGGAAGTCCCTGCAGACATCTTCTCTAGGAGCCGTCAGACCACAGCCCCGATGGCATCACTTCTGAGGCCCCAGGAGGAATGGCAGCTCCAGTCTGTGTAACTGCCTTAAAGCTTCTTTCTCCTCCTTCTCCTCACATGTATACATTATGCCCAGAACTACATTATTTGCTCAGACATTTAAAATGACATTTACTGCTTGCCCCCACCATCTCTTCACAGAGAATTTAATTTGATCTAAAAGACAGAAGACATAAGAAAAACGAGAACATTTTTTAAATCTAATTCACCCAACAATATTAATACAGCTATAATACATAATAATATTACGTTCTTGAATTGCCACCTGGGATATTATGACATAGATAAATATACAGGTTTCCAACCATGGCTCCTGGCTCATCCCTCCCATAACCCTTGTTCATCTTTTGTTATAATGCTGGGGCACTTTGGGCCTCAGAAGCAGGCCCCAGAGGAAATAGGATCTCTTTCTCTCTCTGACCTTCTCCTGCCCTCCTTTCACCTGCCTGAGGCAGGACTCTAATCTGATTGTGGGTCATAAGACCCTCATTCCAACAGGGGTCCTGTCCTGTACCCTGGAGGAAGGAATGCTGCACAGAGAGGCCAAGCAGCATCTGAACAGACAGGCCTTGGTGGGTTCCCACTCAGTCTATTAGTATTGGATCATACCCTTTTTGTGCGGTCACATTTGGACATGGTTGTCAATCATGTCTATCCAATGCAGCCTCCACAAAAGGTCCAAGAGGACAGGTTATGGAGAGCTTCCGGGAGGTTCCAGGAGGATGAGTAAGAACTCCCTCAACGTGGTGCAACTCAACTCCTCAGGGACTTAAGCTCCTGCACTAGGGACACTCATCCTATGTACCTCTCCATCTGATTTTTTGTACACTCTAAAATACCCTTTGTAATAAATCAGTAACCGAAAGTGTTTCCCTGAGTTCTGGGAGCTATTCTAACAAATTAATCAGACCCCAAGAGCAGTCATAGGAAACCCAACATGGAGCTGGTCAGAAGTTGCAGAGGCCCAGACTTGCGCCTGATGTCTGGAGGGTGGGGGTGAGGGGGCGGTCTCATGGGACTGAGCCTCTACCTGTGGGATCTGAGGCTATCTCGAGGTAGACAGCCTCAGAATTGAATTGAAGGACACCCAGCTGGTGTCCGCTGCTTGGTGTGCGGGGAAAACCCCTACGCATTTGGTCACAGAAATCCTCTGTGTTGACAACTTTTGTAGTTTAGGAAGAGAATCGGAGAAAAACTCTTTGAGTAGTTTTTTATTTTCTCCCCTCACATTCACACCACCTCAAGGCTTTTACTTCTAGATTTCTCTTTCTCAAGGTCTGTGACCACCACCAGAAAGGCATACTTTGTGGATTCTGAAATCCTCCTCCAAAATTCTTGTAAACTTCTTATTTTACATCTGACAATGCCTTATAATTTTTCAGCTCTTAGTTCTTAGCTCTCTTTTGCTTTACTTCACAAAACGGTGGGTGAATCTCGTTAATACTTGTGCAGTAAAAATAGTGTACAACCACAAGCTAAAACAAGTCTTTCATTAATCATTTACAGAAGCTTTTTCAAGTTTCGCAGGTTCTTGTCTTAATTCCTTTTCTTGGGCCCAGGGTCCTGCACTCTACCCCTAAGGCATCCAAAAGAAAAAACTCTCCACTCCCATAAATTTCTCTCCTATATAAATGTGTTTAAGGCTCAATCTTAATAATCAATTACAAGTTTTCTAAATCCAACACCCCTCCTTTCTTCATCGGAGGAACTCACCAGAATTTGTCCAAAGGTAGACAGTAATTGGCTCAAAGTGAAAAGCAAATACTAATATATTCAAAATAAATCTTAAACTTACGTTTTACTTTTAACAATCAAGAAAGTCTTTATAAATGTCAGGTTGAAATATGCTGACAAGAGGTTTAAAAACTAACATTTTAACATCCTTTTCAAGAAACAAAATATTACATACATACATGATCTCTATCTTTCTATAAGCATTTGTTATACAGATCTTAAACTCAAGCTCCTTTTCATTTTAAGAACTGCTTCCTTTTACAGTCAATAAAAGAAATTAGGAAATAAGAATGACACAACAAAAGGGACAACAAAGACTGGCAAAGAAGCTGAAGCTGCTTCCTTAATTTTGGTTTTTGTATTTCTCTGACTTATCAAATACATATCCCAGTAACGGAACAGACCAATTACCCTAGAATAAGGAAAAACATAATAAGCAAAGACATGATCGAGATATATAAAGTACTAAATAAATCTCCCTCTTCAGAATTTTCTATTCGATTCTATCAGCAATTATTGAATAACTGCACATCTTTATCTAAGGCCAGTAATGTATCTGATAAACAGTTTTATTTTCCTACAAATAAACTGTCTTCTCAATGTCAGGTGGTGGTTCAAACTTTCACTCTGATCAATAAATCAAAGTGTACTATATTCCACATGGGAAGTTTCCACAGCACAAAGGAGGGCTAAGTTATCATCAACAAAATGATAGCTGCACTGAACATCGTTTTTTGGTGAAATAATACAAGAGAACTAAGAACTAAAAATAATACACTGTCAAATCTAAGAAAGCAAAGATTAGAAGTTTACAAGGATTTTGGAGGAAGATTTTGGGCTCACAGAGCTATCTTCTTGGAAACAGGGGGTCACGACATTGAAAAGAGAAAAAAGTTAGGAGGAAAAATATGGAGGTATCAGTTTAAGAAAGTAACCATCGCCAATGCGAAAACTATTTAATCCCCATGGCCTACCACCTGCAGAGATATAGAGCTGCTCTACGGGAAAAATTTAAAAGAACATTAAAAAACTACTGAATTGTGAAATAAACTCTTTTGATATTCTTTACAAAAAGCTGAGTTACGAAAATTCAAATTCTTAGCAGCAGTACAATCTGCTGTAAATTTAAAATATATCACTAATTTAGGAGCTATTACTGAAATAATAATATTTGCATTTTCACCTGGAAGTGAAACTCTACTAATGAGCAAAATCATAAAATAGATTTATAAAAGCAAACTCAAAAGAAAAAAAACACACGTTTGGACTAAATTTTCATCTGAAAATAAAGACTTGTTTTGAATAACTCAAAAGGAAAATAATTTGTCAAAAATTAAAGTATGCAAAAGATAGAAGCTAATTCTTCATTGTTCCCACATAGAAGAGTATAAGCATGAACATTTCATATAATAGTATTAACACACACCTGTTTTAGGATGTATTGAAAAGAATCCTTGTGGATTTCCACTTGTAATTTTATACATCAGCTTGTCATTAGAGCTAGAATCTGGATCAAATGCCTCAATTTGGACCACAGATACATCCTTGGGAGAATTTTCCATTACTTCTGGATAATAAACAGGCTCTGATGTCTGTGGCGCGTTGTCATTGACATCCTCCACCTCTACGTAGACCTCTATAAAGGATGAAAGAGGCACAACACCCTGATCGGTTGCGTAGACTGTTAGCCAATAATGGGAGGTCGACTCACGGTCCAGTCGATCAGAAGTCTCTATGACCCCTAGAGAGAGAAAAGAAGAAAAAAATGTCAAGCAGCATGTCGGCAACAACAACAACAAAAACCACTGCTACTCTGAGAAAGTGCCAGTCTAATAATAATAACACTAACTTACTGAGGGCTTATGTGCCACTTACTAGTTGCATGATCTTGAGCAAGTTATCTGGCCTTTCCGTGCCCCAGTTTCCACTCCTATAAAATAGAGGTAATAACTGCTCTTCATAGGTTGATTAAATGAACAAATACACATACATATAACTAGAACAATACGTGGCTCATAATATAGGCTATAAAAGTATTTGTTATTAGAATTAGGTGTTAGGCACTATTTGGAACACTTTAAAAATATTATTTCCCCTTAATCTTAAAATAAGCTAGCGGGATGGGCACTACGAGATTATCTAATGGTCCAATACTTCATTTGTCCAAAGGTGAAATTTGTGGTTGGTTGAGATTTGCTGACTTTCCAAGCAGCTAATCAGGAAGCCAGGGACAACACCAGAGCCATGGTCCGGATCTCAGTCCCTGTGGTCTAGTGTCCCTGCTCCCGACACTGCATTCCTGTGACCCAGTACTGCCACTGTGGAAGGAAAGAGGCCAGAGCAATACTCAAGACAGCTTAGTCTGTACACACACCCCTTCTCACAGTGGATGAAGAAAGAGAACATAGCCTTTCAAACTCCAGAATAATGGACTGCTCAGTTCCCTTCCATTTCATCCCCTCAAAGGGGAAGATAACCAGTGTGCTATAAAAATATAAATTCTCCTATTATGCTATCAACTCCAAAAGGACAGAAGTCACTTCATTCTCAAATACCAGTATCCCTAGCACCTTACACAAAGCATAATTATTACTTATCAATTAGATGAATGAAATGCAAAAATATATTAACTGCAGTTGGTACAGAAGAGTCTTCAATTGGGACCCAAACTAGGATACATTTCTTATTAAGTCAACTAGCAAGAGATGAAATTACACAATTATGAAGAAGAGGGTTAGAGCATCTAATTTTTGGCCCAGCCACTGGAACTGGTCAAAAACGTACTTAATCCCAGGCCTTACCTCCTCTCAGGGGGATTAAAAGTGGAAATATCCATTCCTTTCCAGCAAATCTCCCCTTTTGAATCATGGTGTAATCTTGCCCTTTGGCTCCCAAAATACATCATTGCCCTTTTTCTCATGGACTGATCATTCTGAGCTAATGATACTTTTTGTGCTCAACACCATGGTCCAGGTTGCACTTTGGAACTTGTACAACTTTAGAATCACTAAAGTTTCCCATTCAATGCAAAATACTATGAGACAAATAACAAATATCAATTTTGTCTATGCTCAGAAATGAAATTATTTTTCTCAAACAAAAATGAATATGTATTTCATATTTTTGATCATGACTTAAATTTAAACATATGCTTATCTGAAGTTGTTAGTATCAGGAAAACTCAATTATTTTGAGTGGAAGATAATCATATCTAACACTCCCCAAAAGGCTTATAACTTAAAAATTAAAAATAACCAAGTAACAAAATATGAAATAAATTATCATAAAATGAATGTCTATTGCCATTCGGAAGCATTATTTATTATTGCATCATTAATTCTCACTGAACCCTCAAAAGGGATCTATAATACAACTTCTAGAAATATGGAACAAAGCCTCATAACTAAACAAAGAGAAGCTAACACTCACTTCATACAACAGACAAGGGAAGATAAAGTCAAACACATTTCCCTTTTTCTCTGACCCAAACATAATCTATTCATACTCAATCCATTTGCTAAATTAGTAAAATTATATCTGTTTGCAGTCTGAAAGAATAATTTTTTGCCATTTCTCTAATTCATCACACCCATCCACTGATAGATACAAGGCAGTAAGGGAGTAACAGAATGTTCTCTTTAGGAGGATTACATATTAATAAAACCAATGTACATGTTCCTCTGTGTTCTACAACTTCATCAAAATGCAGTAAAATTTGTTTGACAGGTGAAGTGTTATTAGTAAATTTCAAGAAGACAGGTACATGGTGCCTTTATTCACCTCTTTGGAGTTCTAATCCTCACATAATTCATGCTGCCATCCACTGTTTAAAAATGTGTGCCTCTAAATGTGATGCACAGGCATTTAAAAACAATTTGCTCAATGTCTGCTACATGCCAGGCGCTATAAGTGTCCTACGTGCATTGTCTTATTTAATCTTTATATCCAACCTGCCTACATATGTAGTGCTATGATCTCCATTTCACTGATGAAAAACTCAAATTTAGAAAGATCGGGAGCTTTCTCTGGGTTATACAGTAAACGGCAGAGCTGGAATTTAGACAACACAAGTCTCTGACTTCAGTGCCAGTAAAACTCCTCGTCAGTCCTATAGTTTGTATGACCACAGTGGAATACACAAAACTTAACGTGATAACTCAGAAAAGATAAGTCAAACTTCGTATTTCATCCATGTGTTTCATATGTCCCTATTCATCCATGCACAATAGCGTTCTCTAGTCTCAAGGTAAAAGGGAAAAAAGAAATATAAAATGGAAATGTATCAGGAGGTTTACAATCACAGCTATCAGTCTGCATCCCGTTCTATCTCTAGTCTGGTCCGTCAGTGTCCAGACCGCACGCACAACTGTGAGATGTCTTCTGTGGGAACTGCCCTCTCTCCCTGTCACCTGGGCAAGCGACAGCACCACCTCCTCCCTTACATGCCCCCGAGCCACAGTCAGGAGGGAAGTTTCCCATCCTGGTAACCTCTGGATATTAGCTACACTGAAAAGCGAGAAAATAAAGTGGCTCTATTTAAATATGGCAGAAAATCAGCATTGTATTAAAATAGTAAATATTAATGTGTCAGATGCTCAATGTTACTATTTCATGAATTCATGAATGGTGTACTTTTATAATACCATATGGTGATTGCTAAGGTATTTATGTCTTGATGTATTTTAATCATTATGCCCTTGTAAAAGAAAAAAAATTATTTAATACAACTTATAGAAAACTATAAAATAAAGAGAATTTCAGCTGCCAAAGGGAAAGGAGGGCACACTGAATAATCTCTTCTAACCCATATCCTCACACTCATCATGAGAACGTTAGCAAGTGTTCACTGAACGCCAAATCACTTCACTAGATGATTTACATGCATTAAATCATTTAAGAAAAAAGAAGTTGTATGACTTTCATCCCAGTGTTACACATGAGGAAGAAGCAGCTTGGATAAATCAAGAAACTTGTGTAAGCCTCAGAGCGGTAAAGAAACATGGCCTTGGTCAAGAGTTAAGTAGTGAGATCCAGGTCTGAACAGGACAGGCTGCCTCCAGAACACAGGGTCTCCCCAGCAGGCTGTGCCCTGACCCACTGCGCCACCATCAGACACTCCCCAGCACCGAGTGCACAGCCGGGCTATTACCTTAACAATCAGCTACAAGGAGTTTCAAATGCTGAAGTAAGGGTGTCCCTCACGCCTAAAGGGCAATGGAGAAGAGGAGAGGATCTGAAGACTCTGTTTGGTCACAGAGGTACCTAAGTGCCATTCTATTAACTGCCAAAAACCATCATATACACATACAGTGGGTGGAAAGAAGCCGTAAGTATGCAGGGTTATTCTGCTGTCTTCTCATTTGCAAGATACATCTCCTCAAGACTCCCAGGCAGAAGCTTCTGAAGTGCGCAAATCACACTAGCCTAAGATCACAGGTCAAAGCCTCAAGATTCCCATCTTGAATCCAGGGCAGGAAGAAGGTCTGGGAAAGGCTAGGTAAGTGTCCGGGTAATCTGCAAAGAAAGACCGGTAGTAGATCCAGCCTTAGTCATCTCAGAGTTAAGAACTAGACTGGGAACCCTTTGGAAATGCTCCAGTGCCACACCCTCGTTGTTAAAGAAAGCTGAAATGATTCGTCCAACTTTAGGAAGCAAAAGAGGGTTTAGCATCTACAGTGAGATACCTCCTTACCAGGGGTCATCAGGATTGAAGCCATCCTTTAAAGCAGCCCTGGCTTCTGAGGTGACAGCACACCAATTCTCTGGACGTCTGACCAGAAGCAGTGCTTATTCTTTAAGCCACTATGGTCCTTATCCCTATACTTCAGCCTCCTCCTTTTACTAATCCTTCCTAAAGCCATGACTGCACTTTATGATCCAATTTATGGATCATAAATTGATTTCTGTAACTTTAACAGTTACCTTAATCCATAACGAGAAACAGATTTTCAAATTTCCATTAATAAGACTTCTGATTAGTACCTTTAACAAAGAAAAACAAATAAATAAACTAAAAACTCCTAGCCACAGCCATCACTGGATGTGAATCAAACCACTGTGTTCCTTCTCAAGACTCTATCCCCACTCCTATTTCTCTTAATCCAGAATCGTCTATGAATCAACTTTCAATAACTACATTTTGTACTCACTCTTCCTGGAGAAAAAATAAGAAACCAGAAAAAACGATAGTTTTTACAGACATTTCTCTTTAACATATATTCAAAACAAGACCTCATCTTGTGTGTGTGTGTGTGTGTGTGTACATGCATCCAATCCACCCCATACTCTTGCTGTGGCCTCCCTCTGTCTTCACTCTCTCCCCTCTCTCAGCTCCCTTCCTTCTCAGCCACCTCTGTTCTCCTTTCCAGTTCTTCTTCCACTTTCTGAAGTGGCAGCAATAGGATGCAACCAGCAGATATGGAAGCCTGGGCTGCAAAAGAGGGCAAGGTGGTAGCCCAGGATGCGCCAGGTGAGAGGGACGCCAGGAAAACACCACCCCATTCGTGTCAGGAGGCTACAGCGCACAAGCAGTGAGACCAAGTAGCGATGCTGCTGTGTGATGCTACGATGCATGTTCTAGGCAGACAAGGCGAGTTTAGAGAGGCTTGCTAGATGGACCACTCAGCAGTGCTATTAGGAATCATCCCTTTATTTTAATGAAGCATTACAGAAGTAATAAATGCCTAGCTTTCCAGTCTTGAGAACACAATGGGGACATTTTCAGGAAAGGGTTGTTAATAATCTGAAAAGTTTGCAGGAAGCCGGAAATTTGGAGCTATTAAGTAAAAATATTTATCATTCCAAACATAGTCTCCAGGATTTCAAAACCACCACCAGATGTCACTATGGAAACTGATTTTAAATATGTATACAGTGGAAGAACTAGACCGAAGGGGCAAAAACCATGTAATTTCTAAAAGAGCTTGACCAAGGTAGTTGAAAGTGTAGCTCACAGCAAAATTTCGTTACGGATATGTTCATTAATGTCCATATATTTAATTAAACAGGTACTGATGTTCTCTTCCCATAGCCTGATTATTCAAAGGTTTTGGGTTGCTCAAATAGATGGTTCAAAAGTAAATAAAGGTTTCCAAGAATGACTAATTCTACTACCCACCACTGATGGTTATGTCGCTGCTACTGAATTTTGACCCTGAATAGCAAAGGCCAGCATTCCCTCCACTGACACAGGTGGAACAAGATGGTTTCGACACAGTAATCTTGAAGGCAAAAATAAAGTTATAGGTAATATGTCTGCCAAAAATAATTTAACTGATTCAAATTTCCACGGCCACATGAACACCTTTCTTCCTGGAATTTTCCTATTTTCTTTCTTTAACAGGCCTTGGCCCCCTGTCAAGCCTTAATGCCAAAGCTTTCAACAAAACCTTATTATTTCTGGTTCTTCAGCTACTCCAACTCAATACTTGTAATCAGCAACAACCCGACAACATAAATTTGCAAACCCGACCCTCCTTTCTGATATACCATGTCACAGACATTTTCTTTATACAATTGCTTAAGGCAGCAATTATATGAAATCTGCTTTGGTCAATTACAAGAAAAACTTAAATTTGAAAAATAATTTTTGGTGATATTTTCCTTACAGGCAACAACAAGCTGACTGATCTTTTCTCCAATTCCATGTCCAGAATAACTCTTTTGGAAATTAAGTGTTTTCCCAAATATAAAAACAATATTCACTTGAAAAGAACAGGGATGCCACCCACACACTAGAGACCCAGTATCTGTGATTTCTGAAATTAATCTATAAATGGTTATTCAATATTTTCTGCTTATTGTGGAAAAATCAGAAGCCTCAGAATTTTCATATTAATCTGTTCAGAGACATTAATTCTTCCTTAAAATTAAATTTTAGAAGTAGACTAAGCTCCCTATTAGAATGCAAATTTGTTAAGGGCAAAGATTTTGTGATCTGTTTTGCTCAAGGCCTGGGAAATAGTGGATGCTTCATAAGCAGGTGATGAAAAAGGAATATTTATTAAAAATAAGGAAACTCTGAGAAACAGTCACAGCCAAGAGGAGCCTAAGCAGACATGCCAGCTAAATGTAATAATGTAGCATCCTGGACAAAAGAAGGCACATTAGACAAGAACTAAGAAAATCTAAATAAACTATGGACTTCAGTTAATAAGAATGTATCGACATTGTTTCTTTAATTGTTAACATCTGTACCATACCAATGGAAGACGTCAACAACAGGAGAAACTGTGTGTGGGGTAGGGGTAGGGAGTTCTACGGGAACTTTGTACTTCCTGCTCAGTTTTTCTACAAATCTATTTAAATTTTTTTTAAAAGTTTGTCTATCAGAGCTTATAACATATAGATTATTTCCTTCCTTCTGTAAAAAAAATCTTATCTCATTTATGGTATTAATATTTCCATATCCTGATAATACCCTGAGAGATTCTAATGTGTATATAAGAAACCTTTTATGTTAAAGCTAAAGATTTAAATAACAATCTAATTCAAAAATTAAGTATCTGTCTGCATTTTAACTTTCAAATGTACTGTAAATTATGAAAAAATTATTACTTGTTTTGCCTAATGTACAAAAGTTGTAAAATGAGTTTCTTAATATAAAAAGCAAAATTTCCGAAATTTAACCTCTCATAAAAAAACTACTCCAATTTGACATGCAGTATTATCTAATAAATCAAAACCCTTGACTTTCTTTAGAAATATTAGTACAATAGATTGTGGGTATACTAAAAAAATGCAAATATATACTTAATGTTCTTGCTTGCTTCTGCCATTAGTTGGCAAAGTTGTACTACTGTTGTCTAAAATAGAAGAAGAAATGAAAAAGGATGAGTCTGAAGTTGAAGGCATTTAAGATTCTAAATAGCTATTCAGCCCACTTTATCAGGGAACGACAGAAAAAACGCTTTTCGTATTAAAATTAAAATTTTATACTTTCCTTTCACCTGAAATAAACAAGAAATTACTATTTACTTCAGTGGTGTTGGCAGTCATAAAACATAAGGAAAATGTAAAGACTAATGTTTAGCAGTTTATTTTGCAGAAAAAGAAAAAAAACAAATCCTAGTACTTTCAAAAACAGACTGTTGTATTTATGTGTGTATATATGTATATGAATAATTAAAATTTTAATTGCTTGAGACCACATGAATACGGTAAATATGCCACGCTTTTGATAATACAAAATAAGTCAAAATAGTTGTCAAATAGGCAGCACCCCTCATTAGCCAAACTGCTAGTCACAGATAATCTCTCTGCCCCTTTACAGGTGAAAACAGAGTATATCAGGTATAACTGACAACTCTACAATTTAAATGAAGCCATGCTACTGACTACCATGACCCAACCTTTCAAAAGCAATGACTCGCCATGAGTGTCATTTTGGCAGAAGCCATTTGTAATCTGAGACCAGAGCAAACTCAGTGAACTGATAATGACAATGACAGTATGATAGCGGCATATGCGTCTACAGCACTACTGCTATACCAGACACTACTTTAATCACTTCTTAATAGGTGTCAACTCATTACTCCTTACAGCAACCCTGAGAAGTAGGTAGTATGATCATACCCTATTTCACAGATAAAGAAACTGAGACATCATAAACAACCTGTCCGAAGTCACACAGTTCATTAGTGGAGAAATGGGATTCAATCCCAAAAAGTCTGGCTCCGGATAATCATGCTAAATGTTTGGAGTCTCTGGCTGTCCTTTAATTGGAGGGAAGCTTAAGGGACAACTGAACACAGAGAACAAATTTCACCAGAAGTTCTGACTCGAATGGAATGCAAAATGTAGTAGCCAGATGGAAAAAATTGGTTTTGCTGTTTTCCCAGCACTTGGGAATCTGGGTTAAAGAAGCCTCCATTTTATCAGGAGAGAACAGGGACTAGTTTACTATACGGTGGTACATACACAGCTTTAAAACAAAGATGTGTTATGTATAAATTATAAAGAAGAATGTCAGTGATACGCAAGGTAGGTGAAAATACAAATCTGCGTAAAAGCACATAAATATGATCTCAGTTTTGTTTAGTGCTGTTTGGGGAAAAAAAATCACACACAATCATATGTGTAGAGAAAAAAGGTCTGGAATAAACAAGGTAATCAGTGGATAATAAAATCAATCCAGTGAACTAAAATGTTTTCTAATCTGTAAATTTTTATAACAATGGACTTAAAATCTATATTTAAAATGTACACAATAAAACATCAAATAGTACCAGCAGTTCTTTAACACTTTTGCTAGCAGAACCTTCTTGTTTAACATTTCCCTCTATGTCTTAGATGTGCTTTCACTTCCAAGTATTTCTGTTCATTTAATCTGTGTAGATGTATAACAACGGATATTCTTACATTTTAATAATTAACACTCATAAGTATTTAGACCTGTAACTACTTAGAAAGTTTTACATCTAGAAAATTCTATAATTATAATGCCCAGAGTTAGGTCATAAGTTAACGATTAAAAGAAAAGCTTTTTTTTTATGTAGCAACTGTCACTCTGTTTTTTCATTATTTAGATTGCCTTTTAAATCATTTTAATTAAAATACATATGTATCAACTTTCAATTAAAATTATTGCAATAACTTTAAAATTAGCTGAGGAAGCTTTCGGACTTGCAAACTTACTAAAACTTTTATTAATTAAGTTCATAATCAGATTTTAAGCATCATGTTTCAAGCCTAGGGATTTCGTTAGCTTTGTAAAGAGTCCTTCCCAGGGCAAACTCTGGTAAACTACGTTTTCACGCTTTGTTGAGGAATGATTCCAAGTTCTGATTTCCACATCAGAATCATTAATATTGTTAATGAGGGCTTTTATGGATAAACTCTCTTTTTAAGGAGGGTCATTCTTTGGGTATCAAAAGTTATCATTTGAATACCTATTAACTGGATAAAACTACATACATAAGACAGCCAGACTTTGGAAGCATTAAAATACAGAGAACATATTTTACATATCAATGGCAATATTTCTAGCAGTTTGTTTTAAATTTTAGAAGAATTTACAGTGTCAGTGTTGATTACTTATCCCACCTTGTACGTACTAAATAAATGCACACGTGGCATTTATATACGCCATATTGTTTAATCTTCACAATCAACCTGGTCTTTCCCATTTTCCATATTCAAAAGCAGAAGCTTAGGGCTGAAACGTCACTGGCATAAAGTTACTTACTCATCATCATAGCAGTAATAAATTAACCAAGGAAGTAATTGGTGAGTTACCTTACCAGTTAGCCATCTTGGTGCTTTACATCTAATAAGTTGTTTAAGCCTCAAAAGTTAAGTGAGTTGTTCTAAGTTACCCAATTTTAGTAGCAGAGAAGCCAGAACCCCAAATCTGACTACCTAGTTCAAGAGCCCACACTTATAACCACCAAGGTGCTATTCCTGTGGGGTGGCAGAACCGGGATTCAACAGCCTGTCAGACTGTCAAATCCTGCTTCCTTCCCTATAAACCTGTGTAGGTGATCTTCATAAATCCATCACCGTTAGTGGGAGAAAACCAACACATCAACCAAAGTTTACCAGCACTTGTCCACAGTGAAAGGAATGACATAAATTATAAACTTAACTCAAGGCATTCCAAACAGATCCCTGTACAAAGTTCAAGACTCCTACATGACTAAGTCCTTTTAGCATAAAAAAAGAAAAAAGGATAAAAAAAAGAATCCAACATTGTTCTTTATTCAGAAAGTTACCGTATTTATCATATCGTCTTTATACATTACAATGCAAAGGCTAAATTTGCATTGAATGAAACATACTAGGTATAAGGCATTATAACAATAATACTGAATATCACTGTGAGAATATCATAACTGAGTTGTGAACAGTCATTGTTATCTTTAAAACACTGGGTGGTAGGTGGTAGATCAGAGTTCTAAATCATAAACCAGTTATAAAAGTTTTGTGACAGATCAAAATTGATGTTTTAAGGAATTGCGTTGTCTTCTTTAGAAAAGAAATCTTGGTGACTTTTTAATCTAGTCCTCAAAACTAAAATAACAGATTTTTGAAAACTGTACCCCATAAAGTCCTCCTCATATACAAGGTTTTAATGTTGTTTGTGGTAGCTTGGATCTTGTTAGAAATTAATCTGGAACCTGGCATCATTGATTTACACCTGCTACTGCTTTAATTTATTCAACAAACACAGAATGAGTTCCTCCCACGTGCCAGGTACAAGGTGCTAAAGAAATGAACAAGAGTAAAATGGGGTCTTGCGGGAAAGGCAGTTAAATAAAAGAGTAATTTATTCCCTGGACCAGCAGGGAGAGAAAAAAAAACGCAGTATTTTAACAACTAGTTTTACTTTAAAAATTATTTTCCATTTATTTTATAACTATCTCTTACAGAGAGCCAAATAAATCCTTTAGTAGGTTATGAGTTCCTGCCTGAATTTTATGATGCAACATGTAATAACTCGATTTTAAAAATAAATGACAATTCCATTTTGTGAGGAGGGGGGGAGGAGAAGAGGGTATACATGAAAAATGGTGGGTTATAGGGATGAGTGAATTTTATTTTTTGCTTTGTGTTAATATTTTATACTTTTTCTAGAAGAAAAAAGATATATGCGTCATATAAAAATATTTTTTTAAAACCAACACATATAAAGGGTTAATCTAAAGTGTATCAGCAGAACTTAAGGAATTTCAGAAATGTAAAAGCAACCTTTAAACATTAAGAGAGACTTACAGGTTTTCATAAGCTGAATAACAACTGCCTAAGGCATTTGTATTGCAAAGTATGTTCCAGTTGGAAGACAAGGCACTATTCAACGATGAAAATGTCAGTTGAAATGACTAAGCCTCATGCCAGACTCCTTAAAGCACTCCCTTGCTAAAGAAGGAATGGAATGAGATTCCTCCTGCTACAGTCAAGTGCTACGCTGGTCACTGTATAAACAGAGCTCTTGCCAAAGAGACAGTTGTCTCCAGAGTCCTAGAATGCACAAGGCTGGGAGAAGAGCAATTTTTCCTTTTTCTAAGGTTTGTTTAGGCTCCTCTAAAACGGATTCTAAATACAGAAAACTGCAACTGTTTTTCTTAAAGTAAAACCGAAGAATCACATGCAATTCAATTATGCAAAAAGGAAAGTGAACGGAATGCCAACTGAAGCATATAAAATTCCCATTTACTTGCTGGCATCTGTGGTAATGGACCTGTATAAACCCCCCCTTTCCCATCCACTCCCAGGTGGCATTTTTCTTTACTCAGCCCTCCATTTTGATCAAATGAAAAAGCAAAACAAAACAAAAACTTGTTTCTCTATTAAATTCTATTTCAACCACAAAGTAGTTTTTAAGTTTTAAAAAATGAAATTATTTTGCAAATTGAAGAGGAATTATTTATAGACAACATTCAGCTACTTTAATATACAATTTGCTGCCAAACCCAACACCTGGAAGAGCTCAGACACTTAAGTCAAGCTAATCTAGTTATGAATTGATTCAACTGACACTGATAACCTAGGAGAAACTTCTAGTACGCCTTTTTATGCTAAGAAACACTTTAAGTCAAATATCCCTAGATAACAATCTAAATGTTTTGCAGGATTTGATTATTTAAACCTTACTTAGAATGTTTGTTAAGGAAAACCATCAATTTGTAAATACATACAATCCTCCAATTTACCTGCTTTCTAAATTCAGGTGATTTTTTTTTAATGAAGAAAGGTATGACATACTTGTACAACTGAAGATTTCTAATTTCATATATATTTTTGAAATCACAAAAGACAGGTCACCCCTGTGTGTATCAGGATTCTAAAACTAAGAGGTAACAATTAAGACTCAACAAATCTCCTAGAATATCCACTATACAATGACAAACTGAACAATGACAACCAAGACGATGGTGCACACATACAAATTACCTAACTTGCACTGTTTTAAGCAAACAGGAAATAAATCTCATAAGTACTTGGAAACAGAGTTAAAACAGGGAGAGAAAGATTGCTGCTAATTCGTCAGTTTAGAAACTATGAAGACATAACTCTCACTTGAGACATTAAGAGAGTAAGATCAGTGAATCTCAAAAAACTGTCAGGTGTCTTCATTTAAAAAAAAAAAAAAGCTGGGCATGGTGGCTCATGCCTGTAATCCTAGCACTTTTGGAGGCTGAGGCAGGAGGATCACTTGAAAACAAGAGTTCGAGACCAGCCTGGGCAACACAGCAAGATCCCATCTATACAAAAATGAACCAGGTTTGGTGGCATGTGCCCCCAATCCCAGCTACTCAGGAGGCTGAGGTGAGAGGATAGCTTGAACTCAGCAGTTTGAGGCTATAGTGAACTATGATCGTGCCACTGCACTGCAGCCTGGGCAACAAAGTGAGAGCCCGACTCTTAAAAAAGAAAAAAAAAAAGGAAATTTGGAAAAATTAAAAATACAGAATAACTGCAGTAGTTCTTATATTATCCCTGTTCTTAATTTCCTCTATTGAAGGCAAAGTTTTTATTTTTTTGTGGAGACAGGGTCTCACTGTGTTGCCCAGGCTAGTCTCAAACTCCTGGCCTCAGGAGATCCTCTCCCACTTGGGCTTCCTGGAGTGCTGGGATTACAGGCGTGAGCCACTGCATCTGGCCCAAAGTTCTTCTTTAATGGAGTTCTTTAACAAAGTAATAATAAATATTTCATTAGAAAGTGGCATATTTTTTTCCTTAATACTGCTAACCATTGAAAAAATAAACTGATAACAGAAGATACAGAACACAAAAATAAATACAGGATATCATGTAGCTATAGATATTTGGAAAGTGTATAATCAAATTAACCACTGAAAAAACGTATTCAAAAATACCTAGTTACTGAAATATATGTATCACAGAAGATAAAAATACAAATAAAAACAAAAGCCTCTTGATTACAGGTATAATGGGTTGAAAGTGTAACGTCTTAGCAGCACATCATATCTTAATAGCGAAGTAAATGGCAATTCAAGAAAATGGAAGTGTGATATCATGATATATATTTAGTTTTCTTGGTTCTCCTCCACAGTTCTGGCTCTCAGCTCCTATACACATCATTTCTTAAGTGACCAGAGCAGTGAGAGTACCTTTTGTTAAAATATTTGGCCTTTTGTCCTTAGTACCTTCAACAGCTATAGAATAGTCTCAAAACAATAAGGTGAAAAATGGCCTTTTGTATTTATAGTAAGTCCCTTTCAACAACAGCAGGGCTTATGTTAATGAAGCGATTTTTGGAAAGTTCCTAGATAACCACAGATGGGTTCTGGTTCCCAGGGCAATCAACTGTGTCACTGGAGGGCTGGAACTCTCAGCCCCCTCCAGGGAAAGAAGCTGAAGGTCCAGCGAATCACCAATGGCCAATGACTTAATCCACCTTGCCACGGATTTAAGCCTCCATAATAACCCCAAAGGACTGAGTGAGGGGGGCTTCCAGGAAGGTGGAAAAGATCACATCCGTGTGCTAGGAGGGTGATGCACCCCAACTCCACTGGATGGAAGCTCCTGTGCTCGGAACTCTTCCAGACTTCACTCTTTGTTTCATTTGGTTGCTCATTTGGAAACTTTATAATAAACCAGTAAACATATGCTAAACATAAGCACGAGTTTCCCTGAGTTCTATGAATTGCTTTAGCAAATTAATTGAACCCAAGGAAGGGGTCTTGGAAACCCCTACTTGAAGCCCAGCTTAGAAGCACAGATAGAACCTCCTGGGGCTTGTATGTGAAGTGAGGGACAGTTTGTGGGAGTAAGCTCTCAACCTGTGGGGTGTGACCCAATCTCCAGGTAGGCAATGTGGGACACCCCTTGTATGCACTGCAAGCCTGCTTGCTTGTTTGATGTGTTGAGGGGAAAAAATCTCCACGCATCTGGTGTTTGAAGTGTGTTGTGAGAATACAGTAGGGGAAACGAGAGTGTGTCTTTCTACTCATACACAGGAAGTATCTCACATTTTGTTTAGAAAATTAGCTCCTTTTTTAAAAAAAAAGATACAAATTCAAAATAAAAAAAAATACCAAGGTCCTTAAAACACTTGGTTTTGCTAAAGCTCAAATATTTCTAGCTCATGACAGGATACCAGGTATACGGGTTCAAAACAAAGAGCACGCAAGTTTTATTATCAAGTTTACAGTTTTAAAAATGATTTTTAAGATATTACTTAAACTCCTGGATGGACCTGCCTCTCTTCAGTCATCCACTTAAGAAAGAGGCAGTGAAGCAATCACTTATTTTTTCCACTTATTTTGCTACTTTGGTTGGTTTGTTGTAACGGGCTATTTGTTATAATCTGAAACTCAAAAATTTTAAAAATGGCATCATTTAAATCATCACTTTACAATTTGATAAATTCTCAATGAGCCATAATTCACAGACCCAGGAAACTAACTGCTACAACTGCTAACTATACCCAGTAATAGAAGATAATAAACAAATATTTCCCAAATGACCTCAGTACATAATTGGAAAAGGGAGATAAAGCATGTTTGTAAATTCAGTCTCAATTAATTTAACCAAATATTGAAAGAACTTTAAAGATGTTCACTTTACAAGCCTATTTTGAAATAAGGCTGGTATATCCGTGTCTTTGAAAAAGAAATACAATTCAACAGACTAACCTAAACTGTTCCAAAGAAGAGAGATGCAAAGAGGTAACTAGTATTGAGAGACAAAGGCTACAAGACATCTTTAATAGAGCTGATGTTCTCTGATAAGGTAAAACTAAGAAATCCAAAGGATACAGCACATAACAACATAACCATGAAATCTGAACATGACTAAATTTACATCTATAATTGTTGGTGATCACGCTCTGTCATTGCAATAATGTTCTCTCTTTATCCACCACTCCCCCCACCCTGGGAAGGGAAGAAAACACAACTGGATCCACACTCCCAAATACCTTTACAAAGGTACCAGTAAGCAGTGGACCCCCTACAAGAACACTACTTTATAGAGTCCCCAACCCAACAACGTAAGTTCTTAAGCATGGCATTCAGGGATCCTCAATGATCAAACCAAAGAAACAGAAAAAAACAAGAGTTAAAATAGAGCAATAAAAATCATCTAGTGCAACCTTCTAATTTTACCGATAAGGAAGCCAAGGTCCAGGGGATAAATGATTTGTTACTGGGTTATTAGGCGAATCAAAGCTACACCTGGAATCCAAGTCTCTTGAAATCTTAACCTCCACTCAACAGTGGTACCTAGCGGAGAAGAGCCGCATTAACCCAAATTCCAGTAGAACTTGGACAGGGTCTGTCTGATTTGTAAGGGAAATGACTGATAACCAGGAAGAGCAAGGGTCAGTGATGTAATCTCAGAGTTAATGATTTGCCAACAAAATTCTAAGAAAGCTTAGAAAGCACTCCTGACCCTACCTTACCATATCAACAACTCTGACTTGATCACTCTCCAATTGCTACTCAAGAGTATCATTTAATTATTTCAGAATTGGAGAAGGAAACAATTAAGAGAATGTAGGTTTTCTTCTCCAAGTCTGTTACTTCAAAGTACTAGTCTTTAAGCAATATAATCAATCATTCTTACAGCACGCCTGCTAACAGTCCCAACTCTGCATTTTAATAAACGTGTAACTTCAGCAATTCATCACTCTATGCCTCAGTTTCCTCATGTATAAAAGCAGGAAATACATGGAACATAAGAATTAAGTAATTGTATAAAAATAAAGGTAATTACTACTACTAAGTTCATTTTGATGCCTGAGAAACTAAAGCAAAAATTAAGATACAGAAAGATTCTTAAGGACGTATGACACCTTAATCCCTAACCTCTGTACTTACAAGGATGCAATTATTCCAGAGAGAAAACTGGCTAACAGAAATCACATTATTAGGAAAGTAGTGTTTAAACAGAATGTAGATCACTCATAGTAAATACCAGTAAATTCTCTCTTAGAAAGACAAGTGATCAGCAATCTGTAGCGCTCTGAGGTGAAACGTATAGATACATGCAGAGCAAAAGACATTTAGAACACTATAGCAACATTTTTAATACACACAGAAATAAGTTATTTCAACTGACAGTATTAAAAAATGTTAAATGTGCACAGTATGCACCAATACTGCTATAGAGGCAGTGAGGTCTGTCATAAACTCTCCTTCCAATCCCAAATAAAGAACCACTTTTATAAGACATTATAAAGTTTCCTTTCTAATATGAAATGACAATGGAAACTAGGAAAAATCAAATTAGAAAATCCTGGGACAAAGAAAGAACATTCATCCAATTGCACCCCCACTACTATCTCTTTCCCCACTTACTTTCATCAAATTTAGTCATAACTACATTTTTAAACATTTAAGTTCGGAAGTTGTTACAGATTTACAGATTTAAACTAACCAAGTTCAACAGAAGTCACTCCTAGAATATATACCATGATTACTAAACAAAATTAAAGCATAAATTTTATACCTATAGTTAATCCTTAGTCACCAAATGTACAAAATTATTAGTATCAGATGGAGGCGATAAGGGGCCTTACAAGGGCTGTGAAGAAGAGCCAGGTTCCCACCCAGACGCAGGGATATGAATCAGATGTCTCCTAAGATTTCTTACAAAATATTATCAACTTGCCTTCTGAACTGCTAGAAAGTGTAAATGTCTCTAACATGACTTTTTATGAAGTGTATGCATGAAGGAAGATTTTTAATGACATTTTTTAAGTAGTTAAATGGCAATCTTATTTCCAGGGCTTGTATCCAAAAGAAAGTCTGTTACCAAAGAGGAAAACTGGTTTGGCATGCCATCGAAACTGAAAGGAGCGGTAACACAGATTAGGGGAGCATTTTCCTCCTTTTCTCTTTGTCATCAGTGATCACCCGATATCACAGAGGCCCCAAGGAGCCAGGCATAAATCTTGGACTGGGCTAAACATTAGTAATGGAACTTCTGAGACGGCAGGACAGTCAGCGGTAGGAAAAAGGAGCACCTGCCAGGAAACAGGGAGGGCAGGCAAGAGGCTAGTGCCCCCTGCAGCGAGGCAGGCTCGCTCCCTCCCAGTAAGGGCCCTGGGGCAGCGGAGCACTCTACCCTGGGACTCCGTGCCTGGGTGCGCAGACGACAAGCCACGTGACCTGGCCCCACGCCCACCTCACCTTCCAGCCATACCAGCTTGTTCGTACTTCTGGGCTACTATTCCTCCTGATCAAAAATTGTCTTCTGTCCCCTCCTCCCTTTCAGTCTCTCACACTCTCTCTCTCCTCTAAGAAGATAAACTTTTTTACTTTTATATATCTTTAAAAAAAATCATCTTCTAATGGCTGGTTCTTCATTCTTGTCAGTCAAGCACCAACTCACAGGAAGGCTGTCCGGAAAGGATCCAGCCATTGTTAACATAACAAGAACAGTTACACGGCTGGATCCTTTCTGGACAGTCCTTGTATTTTTCCTCCTTAGAAATCCTTCCTGCCAACTCAATCTAAAGAAGGTCACGCATACCCTGCAGAAAGACCCACTGACACACTGTCCTGTATTTTTTTCCACAGCACTTCCAAGCTGAAACTGTGTGTGTGCTTACTTCCTTATCTACCTGTTTAAGGGCTGTCTCCTCTCTCCAGAAGGAAAGCTCTCTGAAGACGACAGCACTGTCTACCTTGCACACTGTGGAATCCCAGACTGAGAGCAGGTTCTGGCATGCAGGAGGCGGTCAATAAACATCACTTACCAAATGAATGCATGCATGAATGAGCTCTTCACCCGAGCCTTCTTTCATCCTCTGAATCTGACCTCTGTGAAATTCTCCCAGGCTTCTCCTTCAGGGCCCGACAGCAGGACTTGAAACTGCTGACATGCAGCCCTTCTGAGCAGGTGCACGTGCCACCTTCACCTCCCCACATTCTCATTTCCCCACACCCTACTCTCTTGGGGTTCTAGGCTAGTCCAATAAACTGGTTCTCCCTATGGTCATGAACCCAACAAGGAGCACCAGAACTTACAGCTTCATCCATTCTTTCTACTCTCTCTGGAGTTGTTAATCCATATTACTTAATTTGGCGATCAGTAATCCTTGTGGGAAATCTAAAAATGGATAAACTCCCTCAGTGACCCCCCCCCAAAATCTTCAAAGAAAATGTTTTAAATCACAAGATACTGTATACAAAATTTAATAAAATTGACTTTTCCAGTTGTTTTCAATAGTTATAGCACAGTAAGATTGCTACATCATCAATTCCACTGACCACTTCATAGGCATTACATAATTCAGTTATGCAAACAATAGAAAAGCAAATTAAGTAGATAGAATTATAAACATGTGCTTAATAAGCTAGACTTTGTCATGTTTGTTGTATTTAAGAACATATGAAATCTGTAAGAAATTCTTCATTACCTAGGAGTCTTACCTACCCACTCAAGTAGGTCATTATGAACTATGTGTATTTAACTACATAATCTCCTTTTTAAAAAAAAACCCTGTCATCTAGACTGAAGCTCCCCTCCAATTATAACCATATCCAGTCCCAGACTGAGGTTCCACTGCACGGTACACAGTAGTACTTCCGAGCCAGACAATCCTCGGCAATGAATGCTTTAGAAAGGCCAGGACTGTCGCTGCGAGGGAGGGAGAAGGCGCTTTCGTGGAGTTCCTGCTGGCTCTCAGACCAGGCTCACCAGCGACCGCGCCTGCTTCCACACCCGAACATTCCGACCACCAGAAAGTGGAACTGACACTTGGCTCATTTTCAACAGAATGAAATAGCTACCAAACTTCTTCATAAAACTTTAAATAATTACCATGTAGTTTCCAAAGCATCAATATTCTTCTCACAAGGGAATGACCCATACGTTAATCATTAATTTTGGGGGTAATGGGGAAAAAAAAACCCACATGTCCCTTTACCCCATCAGTATTAATGAAACCACCGTGGAACACTTTTAGACAAATAATTTGAATAGGGCAACAAAATTAAACAAAAATTTAACAGATTTAAACAGAAAGGGTAACCTCGGGATAGGGTAACCTATTAAACAAAGAAGGTGTGTTTCATTCACTCTTCTCTGTTCAGTTTTGACTAACTGGGATCGTCAGTCTCTTCTTATTTTGGTAACTCCTTTTATATCAAAAAATCAAGTTATGAATTCAGGAATTAGGAAGGCAAGTTCCACTTTACTGTATTTAAAAGGGAAAAAGTCATCCAGTGCCCTCCCGAATCCCTTGGGCAGAGAAGGTAAAGTACACAGTCACAGCCTCAAAGCCAAAACCAAGGAGCACACATTCCTGTCTTATCTGGCATCACTTTGATTCACCTCACCTTTCTTTCTTGACAGGAAGGGCACTCCAAGGGCATTACACTTAGATCAAACAAAGCATTCCAGAAAGGCAAAAGGCATTCACAAGAAGCTCTTCTCATAGGGAAAGAATAAGCCTTAAATTTCATGAATGAATAAGCTGTAATGAAGCATTTCTGCGTCCTTTAATAAAATTTCAAATAGTTGACACTATATGGAACTGCAATCAGAGAGTATTAAATGACCACTACAGTGAGAGCCAAATTCGTAAGCCAAATTTTGCTATTTTTAATAACAACATAAAATACATGAAGGCCTAAAAATTCCCATGTCCAATAAAACATCTTCATTAAGATTTTCTTAAATTCACAGATTTTATAACCAGCATATAGGGCCTGGATTGCTTTAGTGTTTTTGATTTTTCCTTAGTTAGGATTATGCAGTCAATATTTTTTTTACTCCAGTTAACTTTTCAGCTGAACATCTCAGAGGTTCCTTTAACTTTACCAAGCATTTTACCAGTAGTTATTTTCAACCTGCATAATGCTTTCTATATATGGTATTCTATAATTAAAACGTAACTCTGATTTCTCTGAAGCCAACATACATGTGGTTACTGTAAAAGACAGTAAAGATACCTTGTTAACTTCTGCAAGAGACTGTTTTACTCCCTTCAACTAAGGTAAGCAGCATTGTTCTCTCTACTAAAAAAGAGAACTTTGGCAGATTCTGAACTCTGTCTTATTTGGTAGATTGCACCAGAACATACCAAAGTTTTGCTTAGGCATTTGTAGGTAAGAGTCAATTTCGAAGCATCCAACAAACTCTAAGCACCCAGGATGTGGGAATCCGCTACAAGGGCATCTAATTCCCTTAGTTAACTCTTGACCAAAATAAATTAATCAACTTCAAATTCCTACTCTAAATCCTTTGATTCTGACTCACTCATGACAATCCCTAAAAGTGAACCCAAATTATCTATGGGAAGTGTTGGGAAATAAAGCCTTGAAGAGCTGTAACCAACCAACTGTTCCATTAAAACAGACAACTACTGTCTGGTTTAGAAAAATAATGGATTTCTTACTTCCAGATGATTAAAGATGCATCCATTCAGTACTGTGGCCTTTAGAATGAGTCTCCCTTGGTGCAGGAAGGCAGAAAGTTTGCATACCATAATTATTAGTGAATTTTCTTCTCCATCCAAATTCTGAAGAAAACATGTAGGGATTTTTTTTCTGCATACTTTTTCTATCTTTATCATTTTATTGGCAAATTAGACTCTAAAATGCAGTTTTTATGACTTAACCTGAATTATATATTAAGTATGCAATATGAAGCTAATAAAGAATAAAATATTTGTTAATTTCGGAACAAGTGTTCTTTTCCAGGGGCTCAATGAAATCACTTCAGCATATTTAAATCAATACAGTAACTTCACAACATCTGGGCCTAATTTGCTGAAATGCAGCTCACTGCCTACATTACAAATCTCATTTTAATTTTTAATTCTTGAATCTAACACCTAAGTTACCAACTTAAAATTTTTTTTGTCACTCTGTATTTTTTTGTTTTTTTTAACTGTTCATTACTCAGTCACATTGTGACTAGAGCCCTATGTCTCCTATCTGCCTCCTAGTCCTTCCCAAGTTCCTAATGAGTTAACAGCTGCCAAGGAATTGCTTATTGACTGATCAGTTCCTTGATAATCTGTTCTCAAATCATTCCATGGAGAAGATATTTGTTTTGATTCGAACATTACACTGCTGAGTATATATTAACTATGGACACAGGGCAGTGAATTAATTTACAAGGACCACTTATGGAAGAGAGAACTCATATTCTTGGTTTTTTAAACAGTAACACTACATTTTTTATTTGAAAAGCCTCATAGCAACTAAAAGTCTGTGCTAAACCTGTGGTTTTATAGGGTAAACAGTATCTAACAAAATGAAATGAAAAGTAAAATCCCATTTTATAGTCCCCCCGCCACCAAGAACCACATAGAAGACACTTAAAAAAATAATGTAAAGAAGTTAGCCTTAAATGCCATTGGGGACAAAAAAGAAAAAAAAAAAAAAGGTAAGTTAAATCAGAGAATACTGCCCCAAAAAGTTGGTTTATAAAAATCAGAATTTTCAAACACACACCCCCAAAATCAGCATCCACTCTTTCAACTATAATAGTTCCCTGATGTAATTTTTTTCACCTACAAAACTAGCACCATTTTGGTTTTTGTTTTTAAATCCAAATACTCAGTGGCAGCAAGAATGCAGAGAAATGAGTGCTCTCACACTGCTGATGAAACTTTTATTTTTGGTCAGAAATGAAGCTTTTCAAATTTTTATTCCCTTTGACCCAGTGGTTTCACTTCCCGGAATTTATGCTAGGGCAACAGAGATACAAACAAGGAACTAAATGTTCAAAACCTGGGTATTGTCATATACAGGGTAGAACATCCCCAATCCAAAAATCTGAAAAGCTCCAAAATCTGTAACTTTTTGAGCACCAACATGATAGTCAAAGAAAATGTTCACTGGAGCACTTTGGATTTTAACTTTCCAGATTTGGGATGCTGAACCATTGTTACACAAATATTCCGAAATACAAAGAAATTCGAAAACACTTTTCCTCCCAAGCATTTCAGATATAGGATATACATATTATAGTTCACTTCTGTGATGGCACAGCATATTACCAAAAATCACATTCTTTACTTAAGAATCAGAGAAAGCTCTGGATATATTAAGTGGTATTCAATAAAACAACATGTGCAGTACATATTCACCTTTTTATAATACAAATCCCAGACCCAGCTCGGGAGAGGTGTGTTTGTCCCTGTACACAAATTAGGAAAAAATTAACAGTGCTCTAGGCAGTGGAATTTTAAGAAGTTTTTTTCTTTCTTCTTTACAATAGTCTACATTTTCCTAGACTTCTACAAGGACTATACATATTTTTTATTGGAAAATAAAGATCATTTTTTAAATAAGGGGAGTTCTCAGCTAATGTTGCCCAAACGCTACAGAGAGTCAATGATTCAAGAAAAAAAAAAAACCAACATTGTGTCATCATTTTCAAACTCCCTTTTCAAGACGTTAAAGCAGATGCCCCAGCAGGAAATAAATTTGCAACTCAACAGATGCACCCACAGAGATAAGGCAAGATGCACCTTCAGTGGCTTTGGCAATAATTTCCCTTTATTATTCCTTTGCTCCCAAGTGCTTTTCAACTCAAAGAGAAGCCTGTAGAAGTTAATAGGTCCTTAATATGGATCTGCCGCCTGAACTGATTCCTGTTCATAAGGTAATTGTGAGACCCCACGTGGTCCTTTCACACGGGCTGTAGCAAATCCCCTGCGGTGAGATGGCCCCTAGGCAGCTCTGTTTTCCACAGACCAGGCGGTGACCTAATCAATAGGGTTCCGAGCAAGACAATCCCTACATTCAACAGTCCTGAAGAAATGAAGGGGGAGGGAGTTCAAGCTTTATTGAGGAATTCTATTTACCTGTCACAGTGATGGTTCACCCAGCAGGAGTTTAAAAAAAAAAAAAAAACCCTTCCGCTGCTACAGCAGATTTCCCCGCCAACAGCCAGCACAAAACAAACATATTTACTTAAGCTTCATTCACAACTTTTGATGTGAAACTGTTGAAGCCCAAATGGAAACAGGTAGATCTGTGAGACACAAAGGTAGCAGGGACAATGTGGCATAGTAGGTTTTAATAGTTTGTTCATTTAAACCCAATGACATGAAAAGTATCATGACAAAAATAAGTGAAACTGAAAAAAATCATCCTAGCGTGCACACTCAAATTTTACATGGAAAATTCCATAAACCTGAAAATGTGATCTTTTTAACTCTGAAAATAAACAGATCACAACACAAAGATAAAGTTCACAGAACAGCAATTGCTTTTTATTAATGCCCCTTAATTCCAAAGAAAAGTGTGAAAAATACGGGTTTTGAATTAATTATACTATACATGTTAACAATTTTGGAAACCCACAGGAACTTGTTAGCTCATTAAAAGGGTTTTGCTTCAATTGGAAATGGTGAACCCAGTCTAAACAAATTTTTTGAAAAATTACTCTGTAAAATATTATTTTAAGATGTCATATACTTTCACATAAAGAAAGTACATGTTTCAGGTCAAATCAAATCAGAATTATGCTATCAATCCAAACTATGCCCCCAAAAGCAATTTAAATGGGTCAACTTCCATAATAGGTGTTTATCCTGAGTAAAGACATCTGATTTACTCAGAATTTTGCAAAAGCTAATATCACTGGACAATTTTTAATTGAAAACAAAATTCTGTTTGAAACTAACTGCTAGGTCCTGTTTCTACATCCATTAACACAAAGAGAGCACCCAAGTCAAATGATTGCAAAATGAGTTTCCATCTAGCTTTGACACTAGTTTAACATCACTAGAATTGCTTCACTGTAATATTTTAAAAGCCACGCCAGGATCTAGGCCACCGGCCTCTTTGACAAATAAATTTTCAGCAACACCAGCATAATGGGCTTTTAACGTCCTCACTGAATGCCACCAGAACAGGGTCTCTGGCGCCCACACAATGTTCTCTACATTCAACATGCGGAACCACTTAGCTCTTTCCACCTCCTCTTCCCACAAGAGTGTGACAGCCAGTCACAAAGGATTAGACCACTGCCCCTCACCTCACCTGGGGTGCTGGGCCTTCCTTTGCTGGTGGTTCTCTCTTAACATCCATGGCAAGTACAGGAAAACTGAGGTACCATGTGACTTTCTTTGCAAAGAGTACTGGCCTCACCACCCCATTAGATGATCTCCTACCTACTTTTTCCTGTCACCCAAACAAATTACAGGAATTTCCTCATCATTTTATATTTTTAGGTTTCAGTAGCCACTACTTCAGTTACTAGTCAATTATATTTTCCCTAATAGCTATTAATACCAAAAAAAAACGTTAGTTACTGCAATGCATTATACAAGAATGTGGTCAAATTCATAGCTATATTTCTTTAAAAAGAAACTTTTTAAATACTTGCGACCATGGAGATAAATTATATTCATTAGTCATGAAGCATTTATCTCAATTTTACTATTCTTTAAACACTAGTAATTTTAAGACAGTTGAGAAAGTAAAAACAACCAGAAACCAAACCGTCTCCCCCACGCTACCCACTCTAAAAGAACCCATATAGGTTCTTTGATGTGAATGACTAACCAAAGTGAATGACCTGGTCAGAGAAGGAGCTATATGTCAAATATAATGTTTCATGTATGCCATTCATACAAGAGAGTCCAGTAACCAACCCCACTGTCCAGATTTAAATTGGCAAATAATCTTTAAGACAGCTGGACTCTATACAAATCTCTAAACCTGCTAACGGGCATTTAAAATGCGGCTAGCCCAAACTGAAAGGTGCGGTAAGTGTGAAATACATACTGATTTAAAAGATGTCACATGAGAGAAAAGAATGTTAAGGGTCTAATCTTTTTTTACGCTGATCACATGTTAAAATTATATTTTTGACATGTTGGAGTAAATGATATATATTATTAAAATTAATTTCATGTGTTTGATTTTTTACTGTGATTACTAGAATATATAAAATTACATATATGAACAGTACTATTAAGCTGTGCTGCCTTAGTCTGTTAAACTAACTCCTCTGATTTTTAACAAGTAACAGTAAATACTGCCAGAATTTACACAACTGTATTAACATAAATTGTAAAAATCAGTTCATCCTTTCATACGAGCACCTGTATCTAAATAAAGTGGTAAATAATGGAATACTTTTAATAAATGGTTTTATGGTCTACTCTGGGACATGAATTATTTTGTTGTGTTTTAGTTTAGTTTATACAGATTGTACTGATTAAGTGTCTGTAAAACAGGATCATCTCTAATAGACATGTAAGGCTATTACTATTATTCTCTTAGATAAAATGATCTTCTATTAACTACATTCAAGATTCACTATTCTTGAAAATATGAAATTTAGAAACCTCTAGATTAGGTTTCTAATGAAGTTTGTCAACTAAGCTTGTTATGGAACTTCAATTTCATTTTATGAAGGAGCTTTTTGTTAGAAACAAGACCATTCATTTTGATATTTAATGACTGCTGAACTTTCCCCCAAGCAATAAACAATAAACATTTATGCTTTATTGTGGCCACTTATTTTTTACCTCTAATGATGGTCATTTTTACTTGTTTTTCTAATCTTTTTGAGGGGAAGAATGTCAGCTGGGGTTTAATGATTACTTTTCTAAAAAACTCTGTTAAAGATGGTCACAAGTTTCCTTTTCCATGTATCTGTCCATGTGTTTGAAGACATCCACTCCTCAAATTTGCAGACAGAAATAACATCAGCATGTTTCCTGAGTCAATACTATATTACAAGTTTCTGTTTCAAATCCTAAGATTTCTATTCCAATTTATCACAGAGCACTTTACTATTTAATCTGTTGCACATCATTAATAGAAGCTAAACTTAGCATAATACTAAATGGTATTAAGATACATCTTCAGGTTATTTTTAATACATTTCCATTTAAGCTGAATCTTAAGCAGAGATGTCAAAGGTATGCATGAAATCTAAAGATCCCAAAGCAACACTCCTATATTCTCTCCCTGTTTCAGTTTCTATCTTCACGGCCCCCAAATTTTCCAATTCCATTTTTCCCAGGTCTTCCAGCCTCTAAGAGAAAGCAATAAATGAATGAACAGTTCCGTGAGAAATTAATTAGAAGAGAAGTGGTGCTAATGAGCAAAACCAGCATCTGCAGGCCAAAGCCTGTTGTGAAGAACTTGCTGCCTTTAATCCCAGTATGTCTTCCTTTCTCTTCAGAATGGTGCACAGTAATTGGGACTCTCAAATTTTCCTTGGGGATAAGACACTTCAGCAATCTTTGCGACAGACACAGCAATAGGGAGGGAATGGAAGAATGGCTTTGGTATCTTTAGACTTCATGCATGCTCCTGGTATCTCTGCTTAGGTTCTAGCTTAAATGGAAATGTAATTAAAAATAACTTGAAGATGTATCATGATGCCATTACTTGTTTTAATAGTATTAATAATCTAAAGTATAGTTGACTATGTGAGGTATTAATAGAAAAAATTTTAAGACACCATAGATATTTTCACAGATGATTTTCAAAAGCCTTTAAATACTTATGCACATTTTAACATCCAAAAGAAATTTCCTCAAAGGGAAAAAAAAATCAGGTAATGGTGCCTCTAGTACACTAAAAATTGAACACAATACTTTGCAACTCCTCTCAGCAAAAGGTAGAGTCTACTTTCCTACCTGGTGTTGACTCAACTTACTGACCAACAGAAGGTGGGAAAAGTGACAGTCTGTGAGTTCTGAGCCTCAGTCACAAGAGGACAGGCTGCTTTCCTTGTGCTCTTGAAACCCTGAGGCCACCATGTGAACAAGTCCAGGACAGGCTGTTGGACAGTGACAGACACAGGGCCTAGTGACCCCTGCCCGCAGCCAACTCCCAGAAGCAGAGCCATCAAGCTCAACAGCAACTGACTGAACATGAGTCAGCCCAGCTGAAACTAGCCAAGGAAAAACCCAGCTGCGTCCAGCCCAAAGGCCCACTCACAGAATTGTGACCCAAGGGTGGTTGTTTCAAGCCACTAAGTTTTAGGACAGTCTATTTTCCAACAAAATCCTAAATTATACAGTTCTCTGTGATTTCCTTCACAATACTTAATATCAGCCCAAAGATAATAAAACGTTTCATTTCATCCTTGGATCTGCCTACACTTACTCCATTTGAGCTTCTAATCTCTCTCATCTAACCTAACCATTATCTCCCCATCTCTCATGCTGCTCAATCTCTCTCAAACTCTACATCTGCCTCTTCTATGATTTCTACCCAAATACACAAAGAAAACTTCCACAAAGGTCTTCTTTCTTTCCTTTAATCATCCTAAGGAATTACTTTTAAATTAGACAAACTGAACTAGCTACTGTTATTTTCTATTTATATGGATTAAGGTTTAGAATCAGTCTACAAGCAGCAAGAAAAGTAGACAGAGCAAATGTGAGTTTTAAAAAAGTTTTATTTAGAGGTAGTCACTAAAAGGAGGAAAATATTTTTAGTTTTTCTATATGTTATTCTCCTTAAATTAGTCTGGTCACTGAATTTCCTCATAATTCAACCAGGCTTTAAAAGAAGGGGTTTGCTTATAAATAAATTACACCTATCAACAGAAATAACCAAGAGACATACAATACACAACAAATAGCTTTTTAAACAGATATATATGTGTGTGTGTGTGTGTGTGTGCTCAATTTAATCCAGAAAACTGATAGTTTCAAATAGTCTGTGAATCTCTAGAAGTAAATTTCTTTAAGCTTTAAGAAATTCTTCAATAATGATAAGAAAAGCCCAAGAAAATAATGCCTAACTCAGGCACACTTACCTGGAAAGCCAGAGAATTTAGAATTCCTAATTCTAGGCCTTGGGACTCAATCTGACAAATGACATTGCTTCTAGCTAAGGCAAAATACAAATAAAAAGGAACCTGCATTGCTACTAAACTATTTTGTTGTTGTTGTAATTCTCATTATTTTGGAGGGCATTTTCTTCTGTACTGAATAACGGGGCCATTCACAAACCTAACATGGTGTGTTAAATCCTAAACACCTTGATTTTTAAGTCCATTTAAATAAAAATTTGGTCTGTCAAGAAAGCTAACTTTATTATCAGAAGTCTATATTTTCTGACAAATTACTTTACTGAAATAAAGGAATACCAGCAGCGGAGCAACAAAGGCTGTCCGTGGTAAACTGGCAAAACTGAAGACTGAATCCTGGCCTAGAGAGCTGCTTAAGAATGGAGTTGACCCTTGAACTGCGCAGGCTCACTTACACGCAGGTCCATTTACGTGGCTTTTCAACCAAAGGCTGATAGAAAATATAATGTTAGAGGGATTTGAAACCCGGGTAGATGGCGGGCCAAACTTTTCCTCTCCGTGGGTTCTGCAGGGCTGGGCTGACTACGGGACCTCAGTACGCACAGATTTGGTTATACTCGGGCAGTCCCGGAACCAATCCCCACGTACGGCTGCATATTGTTTGTTATATCTGTTTTATTACAATTATTTGTCTTCTACACCTCACTGAGAAAACAGAACATCTGCTGAAAAAGGCATATTAAAAACTGCAGGTTATTATTTCACTTGGAAACAGCCTCGAATGACAGTTCAACTTGAATCATTTGAGGCACACGTATAAATACATAGAAAAGTGATTTGTCTTTTGTAAAGGTTTATCTAGCTCACGTACAAAATAGAAAACCTACTCAATGCCATATGAGGTATGTAGAAAAACTTGCAGGCTGTAAAGCATTATACAGATGCTCGTCATTATCACTGTCATCATCATCACTATTATCCTTACTCTCTGGTCTTCCTTCCTGGGAACTTGTGAGGATTGTCAACCCTGGAATCTCTAGAACAGAGGGACTTGAAACCAGGGATCCAAGGGCACTGAAGTCCACAGACACAGGTTCAGCATGTCGTACACTCCCTGATATTACATCAACTCACTGTATCTCCGAAGAGAGAATATACAGCTTCAAAAGGTTCTCAAAAGTTTCTGTGTTGCCAAAAACATTAAGAACGTCTGTTTTAGAGGTCTACAAATAGGGACTCAGGGCAGTAGAAGAGAAGGTTTGCTCAACCTTCATGACTCCAATTGTTATATGTTACAATCTATTTGTTCATCGAACAAGAGCTACCTACTGCTGTCAGCCACTGCGCTTCAAGGAGGGGAGAAGGATGATTAAGGCCAGACTCTGCCCTTGAGTTCAGAGACAGATATGAAAGACAGATAAACAGTACCCTGAGTCATACATGTGACAGAAGAACACACAGAGAGTGCTCCTGAAACAAAGAGAAGCAAGGCTAACTACCAGGCTCTAAGGAAGGGCTTCTCAGAAGAGGCAATAATGGCTTTTTAGGCCAACCTAACAAATACCTATGGAGTGCCTGTTATAAGAATCCAAAAGCAAAAGATTTAAAATCCACCTACAATGAATGACCTTACAACCTAGAGGAAAAGGACAAGTAAATAAACAATTACACTAGAATGATGTTTGTAAGAATGTTTTTTAAAAATTGTATAAAAGGAAAGAACTAGCTCCATGTGAAGAAGAAGCTTGTCAAGTAAGTTTTATTAAGCAGAGTTATGAGAAGTAGTAAGAGCTGACCAAGTGGTCAAAGTGCACCCGAAGGCAGGGAGAGTAGAAGCAATGAGGCACAGAGGGTGGAGGGCTGCAAGGTGCGTGGGAGGAGGGAAGAACCCGGAGGAAACTTAGTGAGGCAGGCCAGTCAGGATGTCACAGGCTTCACTGGAGGGCTTGGACTTTATCGAATGGGGAAATGGGAAGACACAGAAAGACTCCACCTTTAAGGAGGAGTCTGTGAAAGAGGAACACCTTTGCTCAAGAATCATCTCTGGGCCAGGTCCCTGTAATCCTGGTACTCTGGGAGGCCAAAGCAGGAAGATCACTTGAGGTCAGGAGTTTGAGACCAGCCTGAGCACGAGTGAGGACCCCTCTCAACTAAAAACAGAAAAAATTAGCCACGCATGGTGGTGAGCACCTGTAGACCCAGCTACTTGGGAGGTTGAGGCAGGAGGATGGCTTGAGGCCAGGAGTTTGAGGTTGCTAGGCTGATGCCATAGCACTCTAGCCCAGGCAACAGACTATGTCTCAAAAAAAAAAAAAAATCATCTGTGTATTTCCAGAATACCCTCAAATGCATCATACTTTAAACCACATTGATTTCTTATTGCACTTAATTTTTTTTTAAGGGCAACAAAATATTTGAAAATTCAATGGTACAGTATGCATCACAATTTAATTACCTGTCATACATACTTTTATAATTTAATACAGACATGATCAACATGAAGTTATAATACCATCTAATTTTATTCATAAATTGTAAAGATCTAATGAGATAGTTTATGTAAAAAGCTTCAAATAGGGCTGATACACAGCAAGTGCTCAATAAATATTAACTGTAATTACATACTGATGATAATTAAGAAGAAAAAGCTTGCCAGTGATTGATAATATGGTTAAATTATCACAAGAAATCTTAACTATTGAAATAACTGGTTAACTTTTATTTTTCTTAAAAAATCAATTAGTCTAAAAGTAAAGAGACTATTTAGTAGACTCTCCCCAGCATAAAAAGAATGCCATTCAACAGGTTAGTTCACTCAGCCACTTGGAGACCTAGCAATGAAACAGGTTCAATACGATATGAGATATTCCAAGGAGATATGATATAGTTTAACTGGCAAGGCAAGTTAATTGATAAGACTGCCCTTGAAGTATGTATGTGAATAGTTTCCTAGACTTACTATCACTGCAGTTAAACTGGAGATCTGCCAATTCAACCAATACAGGCAAGGTGCCCTTGAATAATAATCTTTCCAAGTCCATTTATCCCTGGTAACAAAGATATGAAAGATTGTGCTCCATGGCATTACGTCTTGTACGGTGAGCATGTAGCATTTACAACCAACATGGTATGTTTTTTTAAAAAATAAATGTCATAAAGATAACTGTAAAATAATACAGTACACCAAATACAAACTAAGAATTAAAAACTTGAAAAATCCAGTCCTGTGAACTAGAATAATCCTTAAGGTCAAAACAATGTGAACTAAAAAGTTAAGAAAAAAAATCCAACATGAACAAACAACTAAAGTTTTAAAATCTATTCAATTTCTATAATTGTGCAAGGTAGGCATATGGAAAGAACAGATCAAATGATTGAATATTAAATCTCTATATACACAGGTCATTCATCAAGTTATGAACACCCAATCCTTATCCTCAGAACATAAAAACGGTTCCCTGCCAAGAGAGATGGACAGTAAGTTCGCTTGGGTTTTCCCACCACGTACCAGATGGCTGGTGACGACAGCTGCTGAGGCCAAGGCATCCAGGAGCACAATGCAAGAAAACAATGACTCCAAGTAACTCAATAACAAAGAGGAAGTACAAATTAGGTTAGCTCCAGCTACCCTGGGGGTTAAACTGCTTTGGAAGGTTAGCTGGGACTTAACAACCATCTAAAACATTCTTTCCACAAGAAAAGGCTCCAAGCAATTAACACCCTGTACAGTTTAGACAGGCAGCACTTTTACTGATGAAATCATGCTTTCTCAGTTGCAAACGCAGATAAGACATTTGTCCATCTCTTCAGTGTCCAACGAGACAGTGAGGCTATCTATACTCATTTTCCATTCACCTACCATTTCATTGGAATAATCCTAAATTATTTAATGGCACTACTACGTAGTTCTAAAATCCTGTTCTCCTAAATGAGCTAAACAGCAATACATCATTGTGATAAAAAATGTTGGAAGAAGATTCTTAGATTCAAGATTCCTTCAAGATGAAGTTTCCAATCCAGGATTCAAGTCTCCAATCCAGCCTAACCCAGCTTGTCCCAGAAACTCATTTAACTGGTAGTTTTCCAATGGGCTCCCTTAGAGCATCTCTCTAGATCATTCTTAAAACAGTGAGGGGCAATAAAACGTAGTTGTGCCTTCACTTAGTACCCATAATCTCTCTGCAAACGTTTCCCCATCTATAACACAGGGATAACAGTATCTACCTGGTAGTTGTGAGAATTAAATATATTAATACATACAGGATGCTCACAACAGTCCCTGGCTGCAATGCTCAGGTAAGCGTCTATGGTTGATCACACTGATGCTCAAGGCCACTACTACCACTGAAAGCACAGGGGCCAAAGCGAGCATGTTTTAGGTAAGCAGTTCTACCCCACACCCTCCAGGCGCTGGGACTTCCATATCATTTAGAATTACATAAGGACACCATATAGTGTCACAGTGTTCTGCTCCACAACATAACATGACCTCAAATCACACAGTTCACAGAGTTTTACACTCCAACCCTTTTCCAACAAGATTTATTCAATCAGTACTTCAAGCATCAGCTGGTTAAATTCCGTACAAACAAGTAAAGAAAAGCTGTTCCTCCGTTTTCTTTCAAAACAAAATGGAGTTTCTTTTGGATTTCTGATTAGATCCTATTTTCACCTTAAAATCCTCCTGCTTCAAAGAAGGATCCTTTTCCTAGTAGAAATTATTATTAATACCATGCCCTGCTTTGACTCAGAATCATACAACACGAGAGCAGGTTTTTACTTCCAAACACAGCAACAGCACACTATCATAACATCATTCCTGCCAAAGCCCAACGTTCAGTCTCTCTGTAGCTAGGAAGTAAGTTTCTTTTCTTTTAAACTTTCCTAGGAGGAGAACAAACAAAAGAGCGAGAGGACAGCAGCTGCTGCCACTTAAGGGAGGAGCAAGCAACACAAAAGCCCTTTCACCAGCAAATTTCTTTACTCCGTACCGGGCCCTCCCACCAGTCTCTACTTAAGTTCCTGCTGCCAGGAATTCTAGACCAGCTCCAAGAGAGGTGCTCGGTCCCACTACACACAGTAGGCCAGACCTCCAGCAGGTGCGCAGCTCTCAGCCCTTCTTACCAACTATCTAGTCAGGACACATGGGCCCGTCGGTATCCTCAACATTCTACTTCTCGCCATGACAGAACAAGCAATAGAGCAAATGTAGGTCCCAGGCTCTAGCCAGAATTTAATTAAACTGTATTTTAATTAAAGCGAGGAAAAGACTTTTTAAACTTGAATGATCACTAAAATAATTAAAATACTCAGAGTTCCACCAAAGCAGACAGAAGCTCCTGAAACAGTTTTCCTCTCACTGAAGCCAACAGCAAGGTTAGCCTGGGCTGGAATTCCCTTGTGTCCACTACAGGGCCACACTCATCCAGTGTGTGCCCAAACAGAGAGGGCAGGAGTTGACCCCCCCAGTGGGTGACACGGGATGGTGCACCAACACTTCTCTATGAGGAGAATTCGCCATTTTCTCTTAAGAAAAATTCGGTCTTCATTTTCCCTCCCTTATTCCATGAAAGGTGACTTATCTTGTTGCAATGACTGTACTTCCCTATTAATTCATTCATTGTCTTTTCATCAAAATGTATATTTCGGTCCTGAAACCAGGACTGGGATTCTAAGAGTACCATAGCACTACTAAGTTTAGACATCTGTTCTTACCTTAATGAAACACATTCCCCAAGTGAGTAGGGCCAGAAGAGGGAATCACTCTCACTCAGTTGCAAAAATTGAACCAAACCACTCCAGAGTGAAGGTGAAACGTACCTAAGGGCATCCCATTACAATACATACATCAGGGGAACAACCTCAACAAAACTCTGCCTCAGTGCAAGTTTAACAAAAAAAAATCTTTTGGGTAAGCATTTTTCTAGACATTCTCCTACTTTTAAAAATTAACAAAAAGCTGCAATATTTCACTCATGTTCAAGTAATAATTAACTTGATGGGAAGTACCCGTCAGCCACAAACACTAAACTGAGTTTATTACACAAATCCACAGAAGGGATGCTCAAGATTCTATTCTGCTTATTAAGCTGTTAAAACTTACAGGACAACCAAAAACACATCTTAAGAAAGAATGGGGAAAATGCTGAGAAGTATGTCAGGCAAACCAAAACCTACCTGTGAAACTATACATGCTTCAAAGATATTTACTCCACTAAACATTTTTGTTAAATCTACTTTATAATCCTCACTGTAGACCATAAGGAGTGAAATTTAAGGGGGAGAATCTTAATTAGAGCTCTGGAGACTGGCTCTCTAACAAGACTGACTTTCCAAATAATTTTTCACATAACACTCTACCCTTGCAAACCTCAAATGGAAGAGTAATCACGTGGGCACGGATTTGTCAGAACAGTTCACTAATAATTTACCCAGAGGCCTCTCCAGGAAAGGCGTATGATACAGCAAGGCATTAGCAGATGAGTCAGTGACTGCCACCCCCACACTGCAATTACACTGTCTCTCTCTGCAAAGCCATTTGCAAAGTATGTACAAAGTACAGAGCTAACAGGACTATATATTTGGCGATGTATTTTAGGGAGTCCATAGGATTTCTACTTCTACAAAAAAAAATAACAGAAAACTACTTTTCAGAGGATGTTCCAAATTTAAGCAGATTGAAAGACAAGAAAAGGATCTTAAATTGAGATTGCTGGATACATTCTCTGTTGTGTGAAAAGTATGTAAATTATACACATATTTGACTATGTTGAAATAGGTAAAACACCACAAAAATCTGCTTACATTACTCAATCAAGAATAGAAGTTTAAAGATAAGTCAAAAGCAAGAAACAAACAGTGAAGTAGACAGGTTCTTGGTCTCCAGAGCCAAAGCAGTCCTGCACAGGCCCATGTCAATTAGCCCGATGTTCAATGCATCGCAGTTAGACCAAGTGAGGGATGGTGGAAGTGGGCAGCGAGCGGAGTGAAGTTCCTGAAAGAGCCAGGCCATCTGCAGCTCACGCAGGCATGCACGGCCATCTCCTATGGGGGCCCCACCAGCGTCCTGAATGGCCCAGCTTTTCTTCATCTAATGGGCCTCTTTCCACACTTCCACCACACCCCAGAAGCTAGGTAGACAAACTCCAAAGGAATAATTAGCATACCTAATTTTAGCATTTCTCCTGCACGAAACACACTGATTTTTCCTAAAGGAATTTTATACTATGATACCACTGTCCTGCCAGGAATCTCTAAAATCACTTGGGCTGATAATTCTGCCAAAAACATAATACATCTTGTAACACATACCAGATCCAATGTGTAAATATTATATCACTTTTATTCAATTTCACTAAGCATATCAACATAAACCCACTGTATATTACTTATTTTCCTCTGTAAAGCAAGGACCACAGAATATTTGACCTAGAAATCTGCAGCTTCTCTCTCGCCTTTAAATCTCAATATTTACCTAAATGCATAAGTTTCTTATACACGTACCAACCCCACTGCCCATAATCCCAACCCCTCTCCGGCCCTCCCATTAAATTACCACTGGAAAAGTCTGGCACTGCCCTTTGGCTCCCAAAACCACCACAGATCTATTTCAGGACTCCGCCTTGTTTGGTTGGTTGTTTCCTTTTTTTTCCCCAGGTAGTAAAAATATCCCAATTCCTTAAATTTATAGGTGAAAAATACTAGTTTCCAAATGATTCTTTAAAAAGCAACAAGAAAAATACTCTTCACTTGAAAGAAAAACCCCAAAAGGCAGTGTTCATATAATTTAAGTCATGAAGGGAATGTAAATTAAGATTTGGTTCTATTTTCTGTCTCAACTTTAACTTGTTACAGTTCTTTATAGACTTTCAAAAGCAGTTTTGGAAAGAAAAAAAGGAATGATTGTTCTTAGAAAATGTTACAAAAACACATCATAGTTTCAGCTTCGGTTGTTAACTTTTGTCTATTTTTCTATGTTGACACTGTACCTGAAAATTCTAATTTATATTAGACAGTATGATAAAGACTTTCTACTCTTCATATGAATGGTTACCAAATGCTGTTGATTATACTATTTTTTCTTGAATTAAAGTAATTATGGGTATTTTAGATGAGTGACATATAATCTGTAGATTTAATATATCTAAAACATGCTAGTGGCTTATAATCCATTAGAAAAACAATCCATTGAATTGACAAAGGCAATGTAGTAATGTAGTAAAAATACTACATCCTCCAAAATAACTTATTTCTAAGATAACAGTTGTATTTTTCACATGCTATACACCTACTAAATATGGGTGTAGGCACTGGGGTGGGTGTTAACTCAAAAATTGTGGGGGTTTTTTTGTGCTATAAAGTTTTAATGCAATAAAAAAGATTCCTTTCAGATTTAGAAAGTAAACATCGATGAGATTAATAAACTGAGCCCCATCTATTACTGATTAGTGCTGTGATTACCCAGTTTCTTTCTATTTCCACTATCATTCTCAGAGGGCAAGACATTCAAACCCCAAAATTCATTAATTTAGTAATTCATTCTTTTAATATCTATTGAACAGCTTCTATATGCCAGGCACTTTTTGCTGGGTGCTGAAGACAGAAAATGTGTGAGCTACAAGCTTGTCGTTGAAGGCTCCTACTCCATCAAGGAGACTGACACTTCACTACAATATCTGTGCAGGGAGAAGTAAGGTATTTGCCAAGTGCAAAGCAATGAACACTCTAGCACGAATCAGCTATCCTGGAGGTCCCGATTTTAGAACTGTATTCTAGGTGCAAGAATATAAAAACAAAGCACTCTACCATTTCCAGAAGATACTAAACTAACACATGCTAGGAATTTTCCTGTACTTTTTCACTTTATCCTCACATAAATCTTTTTTTTTTTTTTTTTTGAGACAGTCTCACTCTGTTGCCTGGGCTAGAGTGAACTGGTGTCAGTCTAACTCACAACAACCTTAAACTCCTGGGCTCAAGTGATCCTCCTACCGCAGCCTCCCGAATAGCTCGGACTACAGGTGCTCACCACCACGCCTGGCTATTTTTTTCTATTTTTAGTTGCTTGGCTAATTTTGTTTCTACTTTTTTTTAGTAGAGATGGGGTCTCGCTCTTGCTCAGGCTGGTCTCGAAGTCCTAAACTCAAGCAATCTTCCCACCTGGGCCTCCCACAGTGCTAAGATTACAGGTGTGAGCCACTGCACCCAGCCTATCCTCACATAAATCTTGCAATAACTTTGAATGTCTCATAATGTAGATGAAAAAAGTTAGTTATAAGAAGTAATTCACTTGTTCAAGATCATAAATTAGCAAATGAAGGAGGCAGGATTCCAAGCCAGGTCTTTTCAGTACAACTATCCTACACCTGCCTCGCAAACAAAACCTAGAGGAGGTACTAAGTAAAGTAGATTACATTATAGAAGTGTTAGCACATGACATTCTCTGGGTACACCGCATAATTCTGCAAGTGTGCAATAGCCTCTGAACAGCATGCCAGATGGTAATGGTGATAGTTCTAAGTATGAGTCTACAAACACATTAGCTTGAAAAAACATGTCAGGGCTTCTCAAAGTGAGAACAAAACCACAATGCTGCCTCTGATAGATAATACAGAGGACAAACTCAGAGATCAGTACCGCTGGTAACAATTTCAATTCTTCCCTGTTCTTTTACCTATTTTATGGCCACTTAATCATTCAGGCTCCTTTGGTTCCATCTTCATGGCTTACCCTACGTAACACACCTACATACAGCAACCAGACAAAAAAACCCACATCTATACATGCACTTGCTCACCTGCACACTTCTATACACTGAGCCCTAACACAGATCAACTGGGAACTATGAAGGGAGGGCCACAGGCCAGACATGAAAAAAATGGAAGGAGGTATCAAACTAGAGCAATAAAAATATATTTACCTGTTTCTTCATCTATCTTGAAAACACCAACACCAGAACCATCTCTAATGGAATATCGGATCTCCCCATCTCTTCCCGTGTCCTCATCATGAGCTGACACTGCCACGACTGATGAACCAAGAGGGACGTCTTCTTTCACTACACCCTTTTCCACAAAGCTGGAAAACACTGGTGGGTGTAAGTTCTCATTCACATCAATTACCTCAACTTCAACATAGCAAGTAGAAGACAGAGAAACCGGCTTCCCTTTGTCTTTGGCCCTCACGGTGAGATTATACACTTGCTTCTTCTCGAAGTCCAGCTGCTGTACAATTCTAATTGCTCCACTGAGCTTATCCACGTCGAAGTGTCCTTCTCCATGGTCCATAAGACTGTACCTCACCTGACCAGACTGACCTAAATCAGGATCATGGGCCTCCAGCCACATGATTATGGTTCCTTCTGGAAGATCCTCTCGAACTTTCACACGGTAATTAGGTGGAATAAACTTAGGTGGGTTGTCATTAACATCTTCTAGCGATACTTTCAAAAGTACGGTAGAAGACAACGGGGGCTCTTCTCTGGCTTGGTCCCTAGCTTCAATCTTTAAGTAGTGCACATGGTGCACCTCACGATCCAGCGGGTGCGTAACCTTAACAACACCGGTAGCACTGTCAATTGAAAACTTATCTGTGTCTGTAAGGATGGAGTATGTCACGTGTCCATTGGGCCCTAGATCTTTATCTGTAGCTTCAACCTGGATGATTTCACTATTTATCTCCTTGTCTTCACTCACTTCAACAAAATAGCTCTCCTGTAAAAACTCAGGTGGGTTATCATTGGCATCCAGGACTACAACATCTAGCAGTTGCCAAGTGGCCTTCTGGGGTAGTCCAAGGTCATAGACAGTAATATTCAGGGTATATTTGTCTGTTGTCTCACGGTCAAGTGGAGATAAAATTTTTAGCCTTCCTGTTTCCATGTCAATCGCGAAGCAACTGTCCTCATTTCCTCCAGAAATAGCATAGACCAGTTTTCCATTGAAGCCAGTGTCAAGATCAGTAGCATTCATGAAAATTATACTGGAACCCACAGCATGGTTTTCCTTTACCTCAATACTAGTAGGAAGAGTACTTCTAAACTGTGGTGCATGAGCATTGACAGAGTGAGAATCAAAGAAAATATCCTCCACTTCTCCCTGACTGTGTAATTTATTTGCCTGCAGGAGTTTCTCTGCCAGCATTTTGGCAACACCGGTCTCCTCACACTGCAAATTGACCAGCTTGCGACTGGCAGCCACAGTTATGTTGATATATAACGGTGTGGCAAAATTTTCTCCATCTGTAGCTGTAATTCTCAGACTGTGAAAAGACACCTTTGAGCCTAAGCCATCCATTAGCGATTGCCTTAATGACAACACCCCAGAGTTAGGGTTTAAGCTAAACAAATCTAGTTCATTTCCTGCTTCAATCTGATATCTCACCAGCTGAAGTTCATCAGCATCAATAGCAGAAACAGTAGTTATTTGCTCTCCCACACCTAGATCCCTGGGAATTGTTCCTTCACAATTTATCTTCTCAAACAAGGGTGTGTTATCATTCAAGTTATTGAGAGTAACTGTAGCGAGGACTTCAACTTCCCGGCGGTACGGCAAGCCCCAGTCTGATGCGCGAATCCTTAGAGTGTAAACCCGTGGCATCAATTCGTAGTCCAAGTTTTCTGAAGTACTCACAGCACCAGTGAAATGGTCAATTACAAATGGCACATGATTTAAATTTGCAATGCTGTATGTCACGTACCCATTCTCACCCTCATCTGGGTCTACAGCACTCACGCTCATGACAGTAGTACCAATGGGCACATTCTCATCAAAGGAGGCCTTGTATGCTGTCTGGGCAAATTCAGGGGGATTGCTATTTGTACCTAAGATTTTAACCAAGACCTTGGTGGAGGCTTTTCTGTCACTTGTCGTTACTTCAAGTTCAAAATGGGATGCCTGCTGTCTTTTAATTGGTTCTAAAATGGAAATGAGACCAGTGTTGTAATTTAAACTGAATTTAGCTTTTCCAGGTGTACTTTTAAAAACATACCTCAAGTGGGAATAACTAGGAATGGCTTTTACCATGACCACAGGTGTGTTGGGAGGAGCAAATTCACTTATTTCAGCTCTGTAAACATCCTTTTCAAACTTGACTGGCCCAGCTTTGAACTGTGGAGAAGTCACATGAATTACTTTTATTGAAGAGAACTGGGGAGGACTTCCTTTATCCTTAGCCTGTAGTGTCAGATTGTAGCCAAGAGGATGACTGTCCCAATCAATGTCACCAATGGCTTTGACTTTATATTCTTTACTCCCTGGGAAGGACCTCACTGTTCTGAACTGTTGAAGAAGGTCACCTGCCACAATGCTTAAAGAAGCTATTTCCCCATTGGCACCCTGATCACAGTCATCCACTGTCACGATTGCATACATCGGGTCCTTGTCCAGTTCTGACGGTGATAATGTCACTGCTGTTATCACAGGAGCACACTCATTGGCCTGTTCTACATGGACTGTTAGCTTGGCCATGCTGCTGATACCACTGCTACCGTACAATTTCATTCCACGGTCCACAGCAAGGATTTCCATCTCATAGAGATTGGTCTCTATGTAATCAAGTTTACCAGTTAAAACTACCACACCACTAGTTGGATGAATAGCGAACATATCTGTTCGGTCTTTAAAACTGTAGTAAAATTCTCCATTGGTTCCTATGTCCGCATCTGTGGCACTGACCCTTGCAATACTGGTCCTTATGGCCGTGTTCTCAGGCAAAGAAACACTGTACGAGGTGGGTGAGAATAATGGTCTCAAGTCATTTGTATCCAGCACTTGCACCCTGACCTTTGTTCGGGCTTCAGCATTAGTATTTTTTTCAACTGCTTTCACTACCAATGTGTAATGGTCTTTCACTTCTCTATTAAGAATAGCTGTATTTCCTCCTTTGGTCCTTATTCTTAGAAAGCAAAAGTCCCCAAGAATGTACTCTTCAGCTTTGAAGAGGTTTTCATTGTCGCCTGAGACAATTTTGTACCTTAATTCCCACAATGGATTGGTGACGTAGATACCCATCTTTACAGGATGCCCGACGTAAGTTTTGGCCGCAGAGTTTTCGTGCACAGTGACGTTGTACTGCAAGTGTGTAAACTGAAGAGGAGTCTGGTCCAGTCTTTGGCTTCCGTCACCATCTCCAAAACGCTGGAGGAGGAGGAGCAAGAGCAGAAGCAAGGCCAAACGGCTCCCCATTGCTTTACTCTCAGGAACCTGAAACAGAAAAAAGAAATAAGAAGCATTACTTTGGGAAAATAAAACAAGCAAAAAAGTGTAAATTGTTTTAAACCCTCACATTTTAGTATTTTCCATCTACATGAGTATGAATAAATGAAATGGTGTCGGATTTTCTCCCCTACCCCCCATTTTCCAGTAAGTATCAACACTCTCCTAACACGTCTAGCATTACGAAATTTTTTGTTTGTTTTTGTTTTTGAGACAGAGTCTCGCTCTGTTGCCCAAGTTGGAGTGCCATGGCATCAGCCTAGCTCACAGCAACCTCAAACCACTGGGCTCAAGGGATCCTGCTGCCTCAGCCTCCTGAGTAGCTGGGACTACAGGCATGTACCACCATGTCTGGATAACTTTTTCTATTTTTAGTAGAGATGGGGTTTCGCTCTTGCTCAGGCTGGTCTTGAACCCCTGACCTCAAGTGATCCTCCCACCTCGGCCTCTCAGAGTGCTAGGATTACAGGCTCGAGCCACCATGCCCCGCCTTAACATTACCCAATTTAACAAAAATATTTTTTCATATTTGAATGACCCAAATCATATGAACATCAAATGAAAGATTACTAACTGTAACAACTAAATTGTATTCTTATACTTAAATCTTTAAAATAAATATAAGCAAATGTTTAAAAGGTAATGATTACTGTTCACGTTTACTACATACAATGAATCAAATGCTCTAAAGCTTGCAAACTTAATGCTACAATAGTATTGTGAGCATACAAAGCTTCTAACAATCATTTTGGGGGGGGAACCCAACAGTGGTTTTATATGCCCTCCCATAATGGTAGCTTATCTCATTTCAAAATTCATCCTGAAATTATATCATTTCTTTACAGGAATGAGTGAGTTCACTCCTTATATAAGGGTTTACTGTCTCATTTAGCTCTATAGAACTATTTAAAGGTATTAAAATAATTATAGCATCAGTTTGATAATGCTAACATAAAAAAAAAGGCAGCTTACAAAAAAACCCTAAAATTCAGCAGCTTGATGTCAAACAGAGTTTTTACTCCCTAAGTCAGTGAAGCAAATCTCACCAGCTACATCAATGTTTTATCACTACTGCTGTCAACAACCAGTTGTCAGGAGTGTCTACTATCTTCAGGGCACTGAACAACCTGTTACCCAGGGGCCCTCCATTAGAAGACAAGGCACACACACAAAAGCTAAATCATCTAAGCTAACACACTCACAGGGTCAAATCAATGGGGCAAGAGGGCAGACCCTGCAGGAGAGTCAGAGGGTAACTCAGGAAGGAAAGAGGGAAATTAAAGAAATGAAGAAAGGTATGCTTTCACAAATGAGAAGCTGGGCGAACTCCACTGGGCTGAGGTCTGGCCAGGACAGTTATTTTCAGATCAACTGTTCCCCTATGCCAACAAATTCATCTTGTAAATCAGTGTAGCTTCACAAACCCCCCAGCACTGTCAGTAGGGACAGCAATGTCAGTAATGGACAGTACTGTAATCTTGCAAAGTAATTCTCAAATTAATAGTCACAGAATGTGAAGACTACCAGAGGTGAAAGAACAGCAGGCTGCAGGGCTGGCTGGACAGCCCAGGTGAAACTAGTATGGCGACATCAATTTACAGCATCTCAGCTACCGCCAACTTTGCCCCATCAGTCATTTCCTTAGGAGGGTAAAAAAACGAAAGACCTGATATGTTTAAAGCAATTAGAAGCTTAATTGATATTGAATCATGTTCAAGTTGAGCACCCTAACTTGTTCTTTAGCTATCATGCCTTCAACTCTGCAGATAAAGTCAGGATAATAGACAGAGTTTTGGCCTCAAGGAGAACAATTATCATTTAACCAAAATAAGGAAACAATGTTCTCCCAAATTATCTCTTTAAATATTTCAATTTGGTCAACAGTTCTAATACTAAGGGAAATCTGAATAGGATGAAATGATCTAGTAATTTTATCAAAACAAGTGAAAAGTTCAATATAATTCAACCTAGTAGGTATTGAGGACCTTCTATCAGACAGCACCTTGACTGGAGTTAAAGACTATAAAAGACAAAGATGTCAAGGCACTTATAAACTAGGAATAAAACTAACATATAAAAAAATGTTTTGAAGAACAATTAAAAAGATGTTAAACAAGCACTGTCTTCTGCTTTAAGAGATATATTATGCTTTAGGAGACATTATTACTGTTAGCCTCCTTTACAATAAAGTAGTATACCAGGATTATATTGCAAGCACTTAAAATATTTTTGCTTAATTCTAAATATAAAATATTATACAGACATTAAAAAGAATAATGTAGCACTCTACATGGATATATAAAGATGTTCAGATATATTAACTGGAAAAACTAAGCTGATCCCATTTATGTTTGTTTTAAAAAGGAAAGAAGGGATAGATAAATCATCCTCTTCATTATTTAATTCCCTCAACAAGTATTTAATGAGCACCTACTATGTACCAGGGGCAGTTCTAGATGTTGGCGATTCCAAAGTGAGCCAAACTGCCAACAAGTCCTGATGGAGGACACATTTCCTGGTGAGAGACAAAAAGTACATCAGATGCTGATGATTAAGTGCTAACGATAAAAAACAAAAGCACAAGAGAGACTGTGGACAGGAACCTGAAGGAGAGAGAACCCTAAATTCAAAAGGGCTGGGGTTTCTCACTTCAGCACTATTGATATTTTGTGTAGATAACTCTCAGATTCTCTGGGGCACTGTAGGACGCTCAGCATTATTCCTGGTCTGCACCCATTAAAAGCCTGTATCATTCCCCATCCTCCCCAACTGTGATAACTAAAAATGTCTTGAGACATTGCCAACCGTGCTCCAGGGCTCAAAGTCACCCCCAGTAGAGAAACACCAGGTTAGAGAAATAAGAAAGAGACCCTGGGTCATGTCTCCTTAGGCTCCTCCAGAAGGTAAGTTTCTCAGATTTTCCTTGTTTTTAATGACCTTGACAGTTTCGAAAAGTACTAGTCAGGTATTCTGTAGAATGCCTTTCAGGCAAAATGTTCCTCAATTGGAATTTGATGTTTTTCTTAGGATTAGGTGGGGGCTGTGTTTGTGGGAGGAAGACCACGGAGTTAAGTGTCATGTTCATCACATGACTTACCGATGTTGCTATGGACCTTGTTCCCAGGATCGAGGTAGGGGCTGCCAGGTCTCTCCACAGAACCCAACATTGCTTCTCTTCCCTGCCCTACAACCCCTTCCTGTACTCTTTGCAAGGAAGTCACCGCACGCAGCCCACACTTAAGGGGTGGAGAGTTATGCTCCCCAAATCATTTAAATTCTTCCATAATGTTGATTTGTCTATTCTCCCCCATTTATATATTTATCCACTCATTTTTTAAAGATCAGTATGGACTCATAAATACAGGCTGATTTTAGGAGTTTGGAGTTTACTACAAACCAATGAGAAACCACCAGAGGATTGTGAAGAGCAGTGACATGATCTAACCTGGAATGAAAAAGGGTCACTGATACCTGGTGTTGAGAAATGCAAGCGCAAAAGCTGGAGGGAGACCTGACCAGTCAGGGGCTGCTGTAACAAGACAGGAGAGACAGTGGATTGGCCTAACAATGGAAATGGTAGAGGAGGGAGAAGTGGTCAAATTCTGGATCTATTTCAGGATTTGCTGATGCACTGGAGGGGTGACAGGGAGGGAAAGAGAGAGCAGAATCGAAGCAGGTTCCAAGGACTGTGTGCTAAGCAAAGAGAACAAGTGGCCAGGGACTGAGAGGGAAGACTGAAAGAGGAACAGGTTTTTGAGAGTCAGATCAGGAGTTCAATTTTAACAAGATAAATTGAAAATGCTCATTGGTTACCCAAGGAAAGATTTTCAGTGGGTAGTCAGATGGGTGGGAGAGGTCCAACCTGGAGATATAAATGAGAGCTGTCAGAACATGGAATATGCTATTAAAAATCAGGAAATTGAGTGAGATCATCAAGGAAGCAAGCACAGAGAAGAAAAGAAAACGAAGAACACTGTTGCACCCCAAGACCTGAAGAGAAGGGCAGAAGTGGAGGAGGAGCTGGTAAAGGAGACAGAGTAGCCAGTGAAGTATAAGGGAACCAAGAGTGGTACAATATGGAACAATAAGTAAATAAATCTTTTGTGTGTGTAGGCCTAACGTTAGAGCTTAGAAATGACCCATAAATTCTGGCTGGCACCATGGGGCTCCCACCATCACTGATGAAAGGCCCTGCCCCCGCCCTAATCCTCAGGTCTTAAGGAAAATGCCCAACACATCAAACAGCTATGGCTGTCCTCTCCCCATACCTTCCGGGCCACTCAGTCTGACCGCAGGCCCTGCCACCACCCCATCCCCGTCCACAACCCACGAGTTCACACAGGACACAGCACAGCTAGAATAAACTTGCTGGGCCACATTTATAACAGAGACCTATTAACCTATTACAACCCTGAATTTACTCTGCAAACTTGAATGAATGCCAACGTAATTAGAATAAATTATTAAATGCAATTCTTTTGATCAGGAAAAAAGTATATTTTGGGGGAGATATCTTTAACCCTACAGTAATATAACCAAGAGCCATGAACTCGGGTTTCACGATAAAATGCCCCGATCAAAATGACGGCCGTGACTCTATGCAAACCAGTAAGGCTGAAGGGGAGAAAAGATTGGGACACCATTTCATCTAAAGAGGACATTATTACCTAGACTTCACGCTTATGAAAACTAAACTCCAAAGACCATCTTAGCCAAGGGCTACACTTTGATATTTAGAAGGTGATCATACTGTTTGAACCCATAGTAGTTTAGAATTTTTAAAACATATTTTTGGAATTGAAAACAAAGAATGTTTACTTAGTTCAATCTTTAGGGAAAAGAACTCTGGGTCCAAAGCTTAAATATCTTTAGCACAGATTTCTGAAAATCCATAAACATGGAAGAAAAATAATTTTTCTAGTAAAAATCAGATATTAATATCCTCATATTTCTTCATTATGGAGACATTCACGTCAAATGCTTCAATCAATTAGTATGCACATTCTCCTGTGCTGAGAACCTAACTGCGTATATTCAAGCATTTAGGTCTCAAGCTTCCGTTTTAGAGGTGTTTCATATGCTGCAGAGACAGGACATGACGTAGGACATGGCATTATCCAATGCATAAATTCTGTTAAAGGTTGTATTATTGATTAATGAGAGGTCACAATTCTTACATGCACAAGAAGTCATTCCAGCCCTCTACATAATAGGAAAACATTAAACTTTTCATTCCACATATTGATAAAAATATACAAAGACATTAAAGAACTTTATGTCCACCCCACTGTGCTTTCCCCCACACTCTCATTTTCCATCAAGTAGTCAGAGCATCACTAAAATTTAACTTGTTACTGAAATTTAGACCTTAATCTTCAGTTTAGTGTCACACTGTTGAAGTATTTTTACAGATCTCTAAATTACAAGGACATTTTCAAAGTTAATGTCACGAAGTTGTCAAAAAAGGAGAATATGAAGTGTCAATGACTCCTGTCTTCAAAAAGTGTTACGTATTAAATGTTTAATAATTTCTAAAATCATTAAATAAGAGCAAAAAAAATTACTGTCTCTAAGAAAGCCTGTTTTTACTAAGCTATAATCAATTCAGAGCTTCCAGATAACATTTACAAAAAAAAAAAAAAAAAAAACCACAAAAAAAAATTCCATTCTTCTAGTAAATCACAATAGCCATGGACAATACTTTCAAAAGAGTTTTCATTTTTACACTGGAAAACCAATGAGTAGGTCCTGTTTATTTTCTGGGTGCATAACTAATTCTTTTTAACCCATCTTAATAAGATTTTCAGTATAAATGGTGGGGGTACTATGAGGCCTAGAAACTGAGCTGCAGCCTTAGGCTTGGTATAGATCATTTAATTACTTCTGGTAACCCCATGCATATGTTGTTAGCTTTGATCGGGGCAGCTGTAAGTATGACAACTCCAGCAAGACTTAATTTAAATATACCCTTCATACGATCAACAACTGATTCCAATTTAACTCTGAGAATGGTCTTTACTAATAGTGACAGTGCAGAACTTACAAATCTGACTTTTTCAGAACTTAAAACTTCAGCACTGACATGATTTAATCAATCCAAAATAAATTCTTGAAAGTGTTCTCAGCCTTGAGAAAGTTAAACAGATGTCCTAATTTTTAAATAGCCTCTATATAGAATCTTCTGATTTACATGAACCTATAAAACATGTCTGTAGGCATTATGGAGATGACAGCTTCTAGTTGTTCTGTGCTGCTGGGACCTAAAAGACAAGACAGGTGAACAAGGTCTGCATGTCTATTTCTGGCTGGGCCAGGCATTCTTGTGCTATTCCTCCTTTCCCTTCTCTTTACGGAGACAGGACATTACTTATCCTCCAGCCACTTTCTCCTCCTCCACATTCCAGGACAAACTTTGCCCAAAGAGAAGCTAAATAAACAGACTGTTTAACTCTTGTGATTTAGGATCATCTCACCTAATGTATTTTTCTCTGCACACAGAAATAATTTAAGCGGTGTTCTGGCAGGGCAGCCGATAATTAACACTGGCCACTTCTTCCACTCTCAAATTAGTAAGGTTTCATTATGAATCAAATTATGTTCCCTGTGTATTTATGTACATATACAGGCACTCCACTGAAGGACAGATCAGGAATGGGAATGTGCCCTGTATAGTAAGAAAACGGAAGTCCTCAGGGAGAAAGTCCCTCATCTTCTCTCTCTCCTTAAAATGTTCTCTTCACCTGTTGTTCACACCTCAGAGGAGACACCACCCATCCTACCAATAAAGACACTCCTGACGCCATGACATCCTGCCCCTTCTCTGGCTCTTCTCTCCGGAAATCTCTCCCTCAGTGTAACATCCTCAACACCCCTTCATTACCAACCCCCTTTGCTGAGTCTCCACACACAGGGTCTTTCCTACTTAAAAACAAATTTCACCCAAATGTTTGCTTCCTTCAAATTAACACTCTATCTTTCTTTCTTGCACTGACAAAAAACTCAGAAAGAGTAGTTTCTCAGCACCACCCTGACTTCCTTAGAGCTCCCTCTCCTCTAAACGCTGCTGCACACGGGCCCTGCAGCACAGACAGCTTCTTCTGGCATCACAAGCTAATGTCAAGTGACCTTTTCTTGGTGCTCATCCTCCTTGACTTAAATGTCAAGTTTGACACTACTCACTCCCCTCCCCAACACCCTAGTGTCCTTCATCTGGTCACAGACTGCCTAAAAACAGAGGCAATCCATAATATGCAAAAAATGAGTAACAGGACATTTTCCTGATTCCCTTCAATACTCTTTTTTATTCCACACTGACTCTTCCCCCTTAAAGTCTGGCATTACAAACTCGTCTTTCAACTCTTTCTACATATGCATTTGTTACTTAAAGATCTCATCCACTCTGTCTCAATCAAGAAGCTCTCAAGTGCCTTGAACACTCCCCCTGAAATACCAGCAGACCTAAGATATATATAGTCAGCCCTCTGTATCTCTGTATCCACATCCACGGAATCAACCAACTAAGGACTAAAAAAAACCCACAACTTAACGAAAATTTTTTTAAAAAATACAGTATAACAACCATTTACACAGCATTTACATTGTAGTGAGTAGTATAAGTAATCTAGAGGTGATTTAAAATATATGGGAAGATATGGGTAGCTTATATACAAATACTATTCCATTTCACAAGAGGAAGTTGAGCATCCTTGACTATGGTATCATAGCGAGTCCTGAAACCAAGCCCCTCTGATACCAAAAGACAAATGATTAGACTCTTTATCCATTCTCCACTGCAAAATAACAGCTCTTCCAGTGTATTTTCCAATTTCAGTGAAGTTTCACCACTTCCCAAATCACCAAAGTTTGCAAACTAAGAAACAAAAAAGAAGGAGATGAGAATCATCAAATCTGGGACCTAACCCCAGCTTTGTCACTATTCAACTGTGTGAATTCAAGGAAGCTGCTTAATCTTTTGGACTCCATTTCTCTCTCTTAAATTCAGGATTTCCACGGTCTTTTATTCCTATCTGCCAAACGTTCATTTCTCAAAAGTTATCTAGACTTGACATTTTTATTCTCAATTTCACAAAATGGTTCCTTTTCCGTTTCTGCTCACCTAGTTCATATGTGTATTTGTTCGGGCACAGTATTTCACTTGTCATTTGGTATTCCTACTTTCTGGACCCCATTCTATTTAGCCTATTCAAACTTTTTTGTGACATTATTCCCTAGCTTGAAAATATTCACTATTTCCCCTTTGCCTGCTGAGTATGTATAGTCTTCTTAGCCTTGTATTAAAGATCTTCGATAATCTGACCTCTACCTCTTTCCCTAATCTAATTTCCTAATATTACTTTCTATTTCAAACCAAAAAGGTATACCTTCCACAGGCTAACAAGTCCAGCAACCAAGCTGTCTTAAGTCAATAACACCACCTGCTGGTCAGGCTCCTCCATATCTCTCCTTCTGAAGGACAACGCAAACATTACTATTTTAATGTTTACTGCCATCCACTCCTCACATACAGCTTATTTATTTTTACCTTTTTCTTCAACATTTCCTTCTTCTCCTCTATCCTTAACCCCTGCTCCATAAGAATCATCCTCCCCAGTTTATAGCCCAATTGAAGTCACAGTCATAAAAGGAATGTCTATATTCTACCTAGAAAAAAAAAAGCAGCACGGATGACAAACCAACAAACCCTTTTACTAAAGATAACATGGTATGATTAGGTCTCCAGACTCTTCTCTCTATTCTTCGTACCACAATCAAGCCAGACTATGGTTTCTATAATTTGCTTTGCACATGTTATCTCCTCTCCTTAAATTATTCCCTCCCGATTCACTCTTTCCTCCGAACTCACCCTATCCTAAATCCACCAACCCCAAAGCCCCCAGCTCACTGAGGTGCTATGATGGACTACCTTGACCCTAATGGATCTCTCTCTTAGCATACTGCACTGTAACTGTTCAGTTGTCCTTCTCCCTTACATTGGACTGTGAGCTCCTTGAGGACAGGAAACGTGATTTATTCACCAGGAGATACTGTGTCTGGCCCAGTGTTTGGCAAAGAGGAGATCCACAGATGTTGGACCGTTAAATGGACAGATGGAAGGAGGATTAAAAATAACAACAGAAAGCAAGCAGGGGAGGGGAGATACAGAGAGAAAAACAGGAAAATAATACATCCAACCTTCTCAAATCAACAGAAAATCCAGGCACAACCCCAAGGCCAGTAACAACACTGCAAATGGCTGCCATGTAGAGGACTCTAATTTTCAGCAACCCAGAAAGAGGTCACCATCCACCTTAAAGTGGTTCCAAATTCGCTATAGGTGATGCCAGATCAGTGTCTGCATTGCAGATTAGTATGAAACTCTATGCTTTACCATTCTATGAAGGCTAGAGATTAAATGACTGATTTTCCTAAGTAGTTTACAGAAGACATTTAATTACTTCATAGACTTATCTCCACATATGCAATGAATTAAGCAGGAGTTTGGGCAATGTATTTAAATCTGCGACTTGCAGGAAAAGAAAGACGATTTTAAAAACTTTAAAGTGTGAAACATACAAATTCCTCATCTGATTGAATATATTTTTGAAATAAAAAGTTCTTCTCAGATATAAGAGAAAACAGCAACTTTCTGATCCGAAATGACATATTATCACTCATTTCAAAAACTCCTTTCTAGTGTTTAAGGATAAACACCTGAAAATTGAACAACTGTATGAGGCCAAAGGATAGAGTTTGGCTTTGTCATCCGTATAATTTGGTAGAAAGAACACTTACTACTGCAAATTCCCACTCATAAAGATTTAAACAGCACATCTAGCCTTATGGCTCCCTGCTATTAAACCAGGTCCTTTAGGCTACAAATTAGGCCACTGAGACAGCATTTAATGCAACAATAATGTCTACTTTGATTCCGTTTATTGATTCTATATAAAATCAGCCAAACTTGGGTGGGAAACAGGTGGTGGCAGAGAGTTATAACAGATAATCTCCAAGATCCTGCCCACTTCTACCATTCAAAGAAATGACTGTTCCAAAAGTGGCTCCAGACATAAGTCTAAAAACACACACCTGAGAGGCAGAGGATTAGGGGAATGGTAACAGTACGTGTTAGTCTGCACACAATTTTTAAATATTTTTCTGTCCATAACGTGGATTTAAATGATCTGCTTACATGCTGAGAACCCAACAGGGATATTTCTAGTTGACTAATTAAAAGATACAAATGAATATACAAGTGGCCAAAATGATTTCATGAAGTCCTCTCAACCTCACTTCCTTTCAGAGTGACAAAGAATTTGCCTCATTTACAAAGTTCATTTTTCAAGAAATGGGTATATAAATGCAAACCTTATTCAAATGAAACCTTACACTGAGCGTGTTAAATGCCATGTTTGGCATAACTTAGAGTTCTATGAATTGTTTAAAAAATTACAGTATTGTAAGTATTTTTACATCTTAAAGCTTAAATGCATTAACAAGAAAAGAGATAATTCTAATTGTGGAATCAGAGCTGTCCTAAGACACAAAGTCAAATGTCAGAATTTAACCTATATAACTGGAGGCACACCTTTTCCTGAGTACCTGTAACAACTGGATGTGTCGGGTAACATAACTAAAGTCATTAAGAGTAATGTGGAAAATATCACCATTAACTGGTTTTAACACACGCAGATATCTGCTTAAACTATCGAACTCATATCTGAATATATGAAGCATTAAGAATCTTTTGAAAAATAAATAACTGAAGGCCATTTTAAATGTTTCCTGATTTTAATAGTCACTGTAAATAACCAGTTTAAAGAAAAACAAAAAACACGCCTCTACCAGGCACCAGGGAATTGCTTAACAAATGCCACTTAACGAAAGCATAGTTCAGACCCAAGCAAAAAAAAAAAAAAAAGTAACTGCATAGAAAATATTTATGAGTTTACTTTCCCAATTCATACAATTGCGTCCTTGTTTCTAAAGCCCTGCAATTCACATCAGTAGGGACAAAAAAAATCTCACAGACAACAGAAAGTTGGCTCCCTACAAAAAAGCACTCTGAGTAAGAAAAAGCCCTGAAGAACTAGAATCTCTTGTAAGTTCAAGTTTCTCTGCTGGAGAAGACAGAAGCAACCGACAACCCGCACATCCTGCAAAGGCTCAGCCCGGGAAATCTATCAATCGCATCCTTTCAATCTGCATTCAACCAGTGGCATTTCAATCTCAGGGCAGCACTGCACAAAACATCTAAGGGAACTGCGACTCCATTTCAAGATCCCGTCTTTAGGCTACCGGCTTTCCTCAAGCTCAGCTACACGGCGCGTAAATATTTCACACGCTGGGAAAATCGCCCCCGGAGCGGGATCCGCGGAGCCGCCGGCAGGCCGGGTTCTCCGGCAGAGGAGCGAGTGGCGCGCGGGGAGATCCGAGCTCGGCGCGCCCGGAGCCCGGCGGCCGCGCGGATCCCCAGCGCCCGCTCCAGGGCTCGCCGGTCATCGCCACCCCGCCCCTCGCCTCCGCGTCCGCCCCACGCCGCCCCGCACGCGGGGCCAGGACCGAAATCCCCCAGCTGGAAGGATCAAGTCACTCCCACCTTCCAGCGAGGCTCCTTCTTCCACCCGCCCTTCGAACACCTGGGGCAGGAGCGGCCGCAGCACGCCGGCCCGGGGGCGGCACCCACCGCGCCGCGCTCCCGCAGCAGCAAGTTGCACGCCCCCCGCCCCGGGCGCGGACGGCTCCGGCCTCTCGCCCGCTCTCCCTCCCGTCCCGACTAACTTACAGCAAAGTTGCTCTTAAGTAGCGGCTGCGCTCTCGAGGCGCTCATCCCGTCCCCTCAGCGCGCCCCAGAGCCGGGGCCGGCCGCGCCCGGGGCTCCACGGGGCCCGCACGTCCGCATGGCGCCCGCCGTCCCACCGCCTGGCCGCCCGCGCGCCCCGCTCCCGCGGCCACCCGGCTCCCCTGGAAGCGCCGCTCGGCACCGGCGCCTCACGCTCCCGGCGCGGCGGAGATCCCTCCGCTCGAGGCCACGCCCGCCAGCGCCGGCGCTCGTTTCTCCGGCGCGGAAACTCGAGCCGACTTTCCCCGGCGGCAGGAGCCGGCGCCCGAGGGGCCCGGGGAGGAGAGACCCCTCTCCCCTCAGAAGCCAACTCCGTGCGGGGAGGAGACGTGCCAGCGCCCGGAGGGAATCTTGCGACAGTCCGGGGACCAGTTTGGGGCTTGTTGTAATGCCGAGGTTACTTAAGGCCGGCACACGGACGCTTGTGCGGGGAATTAATAGGGAATCGTGCCCGCTAGTAAAGGGGAAAACGTTAGCTTAGCTTTAAAAAAAGTCAGCTGGGGCCTAATGTAAAAGCTCCCCACGCAGCCCTTTAGATTTTCTAGAACCTTTAGGGAATTTCTAAATCTGCATTTGAATGCCTCGGTTCCGGGTCTGCAATAGCTTGGTGGGGGAAAAAAATCGTTCTACGAGGTCTCTGGAAAGGAATGCAGCTGGACTGGAATGCACTTCCTTCTTCAGGCCACACTAAGCCCCGGGAAAATGCAAACGCTTCCTCCGCGACCTCTCCGAGCAGAGACGGCCAGACACCAAACCTCCCGCTCGCGGGGAGCGAGCCCCAGCGCCGGCCTCCCCCGGCGACCTCCCCCGGCGCCCAGGTCTGCGGGACAAAAGGCAGCGGTGCCGCCTGGGGAGCGTTCCCAGCCGTGAGTCCGCCCCAGTGGGCACGCGGACGGCGAGCCCGGGCTAACTACAGTTTCCCGGGGAGAAGCGGACACCCGGCTCCGGGAACTCCCTGCCCGCGCCGGGGCGCCTGGCCGCGTCCAGGGGCCGTGCTCTCATCCCGGGCGCCCGCGAGCCTCCAGACGCCGGCCCAAGGCAGCGCCGGAGCCGGAGTGCCCCGCAGCCCCCAGGAGGAGGAGGAGGACGTGACCTCGGAAAGTTTGTGCGACTCGAACACTTTAATACTGCGAGGACAAAGAGATCTGATTTCCCTGGGCCCGGTGGAGAGAGCTTCAGGGCAACAGAGAGGCAGTCCAGTGTTTAGAGGAATTCCTTGGCTCAAAGTTAATGCAGTCACCTCATAAGCCATCTCAAAGAAGGTGATTGAACAAAAAAAAGGCGTCTGGGAGGTGATGGCTGAGAAGCAAAATAATGCCTGCAGCATGAGCGTGCGGATTCGAGGCACTATTTGGCCCACTCACTACTTAGAATACACACGAATTCACACATCCAACAATATAAACGCCGTCATCCAAACGCTCGCTTGGCCACGGCCACGATTGCGCAAGTCGCCCCTGCAGTTACAGGTCTATTTCCTACATGGAACACCTCGGGAGCGGGTGCCCTGATCTCCAAGCTCTCCCGGGCTTGCGCCCCTGGCCGCATTCTCCCGGCCGGAATGCCGGCGGTCTGCGGGACGAGGGGGCGGGAGCGGCGCTAAGAGGGGGAGGGAAGAACAGTAAAAAGTGCAAAGATACCATTCCTGTAACATAAAATCACAGCATTTATTTTAAGTGGCACAAAATAATTCTGAATAAATTACCATCCATGAATAAATAATAACGCTCGCTAGGACTAAAACATGTGTGGGAATCCCGATTTTCCAAGCTCACTGAGAAACCTAATTGCCTGGAAGAAGTTGCACTTCGTCGCCACAGGAACCGCCGAGAGCCAGAGATGGAAATTGCAGGCTGCGGCTCTGCCACGATTTTACTGATCCTTTAGCGTCAAGAGAACGAAATGGGGATGCCTTTTTGGCTACCATCGAATTACTTTCACATGAAAGAGGAATATAGTTCAAGTTCTACATTTGTCCTTTAATCCATCCTCCCTAACCCTGTCCCCAAAGGCTCCTGGAATTAGGGAGAAGGGGGACAGTTCCCGAAACAAAACGCTTCCCTCCAGCACAGCCTCCGCATGCAGTCCACCCAAGCTGACTGCTGGCAGTCGTATGAAGGATGGGCCAGGGTGGGCAGGCAGTGAAGGCCGGGGTGAGCACGCGCCCGCGACCCCAGAGCGCCCGGGAGGTCCGAGCTCGCCTCCGCGCGGAGCCGGGCAAGGAGCGCGCCGTGCCGGGTGCCCGGACTAGAGGGCGCTGCGCCACTGCAGATCTCGTGGTCCCCAATGCGCCCTCCCTAGGCACCATTTCTATAATAAGTTACATTCAAAATAATGCACAAACGGCATCTCTTCTCAAGTTCTTTTGAACAGTGCTCTGTATTTTATGAATTCCAAAAGCTGTGCATACAGATCGTTCGTTGTCGAGCTGTGCACACCCGGAGAGAGGGGTGCGCAGCTCCCCGAGTGGAGAGCCCGTAGGATGCACACGCTTGCTTGCTCTCGGTTGGAGCCAAACACCCCCATGTAATTTCATTTAGGTTTAAACTTAAATACAAAAAGGCACGCACTAAACAAAGAACTCACCAGTCCAGCCGAGTCCTCGATGCTCCGCTCGAAAGTCCCCGGCAGCTCAGTAATCACCTCGCGGTTTGGATGTGTGTTAAGAGCGGTGTCCGACGTCCCAACTTTGCCTCCCTCGGATCTTCAGCATATCCCCAACCGGAGTGCGATCCGTCCGTGCAGCCCAGCCCCGGGTGGCCGCATCTCCGTAGGCTTCCGACCGGGGTGAAACTTGAGCCCCAAAAGGAGGCGAGAAGAGAGTGCGCGAGGGCTGGGGAGGGGGCCGCGGAGAAGCCAAGTTTGTCAGGACATGTCCAGGCTGCGAGCCGCCGAGTTGAGGCGTTGCGGCCGGTAGCTGCGGCGGATCACTGCCTCTTTGCCCCACTCCCTCCCTCTTGGGGGAGGGGGCAGGGGAGGTGACGTCAGGGCCCCGCCTCGCCCCCGGGTCCCCGACGCAGACGGGATTCTCCGGCTGGGTCCGTCGCCCCGGCAGTCGCCGCAACGGGCGCGGAGGCTGCCGCGGGCTCCCCTGCTGCAGCGGTCTCTCCGGCCGCAGCCGTCCCTGCGGCGAGACGTCTGCCCTCCTGCACCCTGGCGACGACCCCCGCCCCCGGAGCACTGGGCTCCTCGCACTCAGCACCTGAGCCGCCCGGAGCCCAGCCGCGCGCACCTCCCCGGCTTACTAACCCCTCTCCGGCGGCGTTTCCCACGCCTCGGACTGCAGGTGATGCTCTTCCTCTTCTGCAGCTGAAATTCGTCGCGACGTGTCGCCTGCCAGGTTTTTTGCTGGGCGGAAGCATGAACAGTCTCTGCAGACTGGCCTGGACGACTTGTACTTTGTAGCCCTCCAACTTCTGGATGTCATGTATTTTAAGGACTTCTTGTGCTCTAGCGCTGTTTGTGGTCTTTGTGTTGAAAATCACAGAGCCATATTTTAATTTTCAAATTCCTTCCAAATGCTCCTGTGTCTTTGACTGTACTCAGAAGCAGATAAGGTTCCGAGGGGTGGGGGAAAGAGACGGGGGAGGAGCCAATTTCTAATGTGTCTTACAAGTCATCCACAGAGATAGGGGCTAATACATGAATCAATCGCCTACTCTTCGTAACGATACATACTTAAATACATGCAAACACTGTTGAAGTTTAATTTATGACTGAATGCGTCGTCTTTATGTAAGCATCCAGACTCCAGAAAAATATCTGCTGTGGAATATTTTCTAAAGCCTGTGAAGTACCAAAATAAAATATCTGCTGAACAGCGTGAAATTCCGAGGGAGCCATTTCTGTGGGTTGACACTGTCCCCAGAAGATTGGCATTAAAATTCGAAGCTCCCTGAAAAAGGGGGTCGGGGGCAGGTGCCATCAATATATTTGCATCCATTAGTGCAAATCCATCCATTAGTTTAGCTGGTCGTTCTTTTGGAAAGGCAAGGAGCAAAAACCCTGAAGACACAGGAAATCGGGCAAGGAGTGAAGCAGTAAGGCCAGAAAAAGATTAAGTGATGGGAGTGTTATATGTGTTTAGCCTTGAAGTCATATAACTTCTCTAAATTTCAGTATCCTCGCCGGTGATTTGGGAATAATATCTGCTTCACATGGTAAAAATGTATTCATGTGCTTATCCATTCAAAAAAATTATTTATGCAGGCAAATACAAAGTGTCTAGCAAACATATTGTAAGTACTTGATCAATGTTAGTTCTCTTACCTTCCCCCCACCTTTGCAGTGTCTTCGTTTTCTTATCTATAAAATCAGGAAGGGGAAAAGCAGATGGATCACCAGGGCTTCTGGGTACATTTTAATTTGGAAGGGAGGGGAGGGCTCTAGGAAGCTAGGACATGGTTGGGGTGGAGGGTGGGAAAGGATCTTAGAGGCCCCTGCAGACTCAGGTGGCAACAGAAGGTGCCAGATTCCCAAGGAGGGAGGAGGCAATCTGAAGGGAGACTGGCTTGAAAAGCCAGCCTGTCCGATCCTAGTAGACTTCTTATTTCTCACTATTTCAACTACAAATTTACCACATATTACAAGCCCGAAAAATGATACTCATAAATTCATTCTGGGAGGCTGCTGGGCAAGTTACTTGGTTTGCTACACTGTTGTCCTAGGTAAACCAAATTATTCCTATTTTTAAAGAGAAAAAACACAAGTAAGAAGAACGTATGTTTAACAATTGATGATATTCATCAAAATGGCTAGTTTTAGAAGTGAGAGGGACAGAAGAAAACTTTTAATAAAATCTCTAAACCTGCACTGTCCGATGTAGCTACTGGCCACATGAGGCTATTTCCATTTAAACCAAATTAAAATTCAGTTCCTTAGTCTCACTAGCTACATTTCATGTATTCAATATCCACATGTGGCTAGTGGCTACTCTGTTGGTCACAGCAAATTAAAGAACATTTTCATCATGACAGAGTTCTGTTGGACAGCTCTGTTACAGACCTTTAAAAACTTTGCTATTGTTTCATGGATGACTACAAGTATTAAAATTTCAGTTTGTTATATATTATCACTTCTAAAGTATGGGGGGGAGACCTAGAATCATGGGAGGGTTCACTCATTCACAAATATTTATCAAGTACCCACAATATGCTAGGTGAAATTATGGAGGACTCAAAATTTAATGAGTTATGTATGTTTAGTGATAAAGAAATATTAACATGGCTTAACATGGCCGTTTAGTTGTTTCCCATCTTTGCTGTGTGCTAAAACTAGGGGAAATCATAAATTTAAAACAAGAAAAAATTCCAAGTCATTTTAAGGAATAGCCGTAGGACTAAATATTGGTGAATAGGCTTGACTGACTCCTGGCATATCTCTTTCTCTCCCTCTCTCTCTCTCAACAGGAAGTCCTGTGCAACTACCCCTGGTTTGAAATTATTTTACCCTCTGCATTCAAGTACTGTTCTTCTCAGTTTGCACTCTCCAAGGGGACCATTTCAACAGACAACCAGTCAATCTGATAAGAACCAGTAGTGTTTAACTGTGGCTCTGAGTATGTTAATATTCCTCCTCCTTTCCCAGTACATTATAACAAGGGCTTTCTTAAAGCTATACTATAACTTAACAATAAAATTTTATTCTAATCATGAAATTCCAGATGCTGTAGCCAGTCAGTTGGGAAAATATTTGACGGCGTAATAAATCACCTATTGATGGCTAACCATTAAAAAAAAAAGTACAAAGTATACCTTCATTTTAGAGATAAATACGTAGTAGAATGGGGTGGTTATAGACTTTCTATCCCTACAAATATAAGATCCACATCCCCAAGTAGTTTGGGCACAGATCTTGCAAGATAAATATAATTCTTGTGATGCTTTCCAAGCTCAGTGATTGAAAAGATTCCAAGTCTGCTTTTTTTCAACAGTAAGCAACAAATCATCCAGCAACTGATTGCTAAAATACGTTCTCAATAGAAGTATTGTCATAGAAAGAGCTGACACATGAAGTTATTTGCTTATTACTAAATTTTGGTATTCTCACTTTCCTTTATAAAGGTGGATCTCTAAAATGGGCACACACAAAAAAATCTACCTCACTGGTTGTGAGAGATGCCAGTGAAGGATGATAATTGTGATAACAATTATTCTCCTCAAATTTACCCGCTGTATCTCATCCGGCCACTCCCATCTCAGCTGTGAAGCTCTGTAGAGCCAATAGTAATAAGTAACATTTATTTATTGCCAATAAAAACAGTAGACTCTGTTTCAACCCTTCCTGTGCATTCTCGTGTAATTCTTACACAATCCTAGAAGATACTTGTAAATAATACCTTACCCCCATTTTACAGATGAGAACCTGAGGTTTAAAGTAGTTTAGATAACTCACACTGGGTCACCTTTTGGACTGAAACCTAAGGCTGGCTGTCCCCAAAGCCAGCATTCTTATATGCTATAGTACAGTAGCTCCTTATTGCCTGCGCTTCATTTGTGCCCGTTATGAACCATGACAATTTTACATTAAAGGTCAGCAATATTTCGGTTTAAGAATCAGCCAGGGAGAGCAGAAAACTATCAGATGATGGCTGGAAGAAAATGCTCCTTTCTGGCAACTACGAGTTTGGATAAATAATTGTTTAAAAGGGGGTCCTTCAATCACCGAGGGAGAACATCACTGATTGTGTTTAGGAATATGTATGTTATACATCCCTGATTTGTTTGGATTACGTATTTTCCTAGGTAGATACATAGACTCTTAAACACATTCCTTTTCAATTCAAAAATCATCATATGGCTTTTAACTTGCTTTGGCTGAACAGAAAAATACACACCAATGATTCTCAGTGAATTCTGATAAGGACTATGTCACAGGATTTCATGATCAGCATTTCAATTTATACTGCGTTTTTCCCTTTCCTAGTCTGGAACCACTAATTTTTTTTTTTCTTTCCAATTCTCCTTTCTCTCTGTTTATGCTCCTACATATGACAACAAAGTTCCCTCTATCTATCTATACTTTTATACTATTAGATCCAATCTCTTTTCCTGGTAGAATTTTTTGGTCACAAAAGCTAATCTTATATAGAAACTCAGAGGATCCCGTTTGGGAAATGAGGTACTGTGATAGTTCCCCGACATCCATTCTCTAACACATTGTCTGTCTAAACCCATCACGGTAGCTCTGTACCCTTCGTCATGAGCATGTGGATCAATTGCAGCCTATGCGATGTTAGAGGAAGTTTGTTGGCAGCTTCTGGAAAAAAATTCCAGAAGAGACATTATCTGTCTCTATGGACATTGTCAGGTCAGGATGCCATGCCTGGGACTGCAGTGTTTATGTCGCTTGCTGGGAATGAGGCGTAAACCAAGGAAGGCAGGTGAGGGTCCTCAACATGGAAGTAACCATCCCTGAAGGCCACACTAACTCAAGGCTTCTTTTTGTGGGAGAGCAGAAGTTTCTATATTAATCTGAGTAGTGTTAGGATTTGTGTTCCTTGCAACTGAGATCATCTGTTACAACTAGGTAATCCCTTTTAAAATGTACTAGGAATTATTTAAAAGAAAAAAAATAAATTGATGTACTCCTTCAACTCATTGGTCAATATGAATTTGGACCAACTCTAATGATAAGATTGAAGGATTCTTGAAGCTTTCCCTTAATGGTGATGGTATTAGTCAGCTTGGGATGCCATAACAAAATACCACAGACTGGATGTCTTAAACAAGAGAAATTTATTTCATCACACTTCTAGAATATCAAGGTCAAGGTGCCAACATTGTTGTTTCTGGTGTGGCCCCTTTTTCTGCTTTGTAGATGACATGTTCTCTCTATATCCTCATACGGCCCTTTCTCTGTGCTTGCAGAGACAGAGCGAGATCTAGTGTCTTCTTGTAAGGACACCAGTCCTGTTGGATTAGAGCCCCACCCTTAGGCCTCATTTAAACTTAATTACTCCTTAAAGATCCTTTCTCCAAATGCAGTCACTTTGAGAACTGGGGCTTCAACATATGAATTTTGGGGAGATTCAGTCCATAACTGTGAGAAAGAAGTTTTTAGGTACAAAATGATTCAGTCTTGCAGACTGTCTGTTTTGTTTTGTTTTGTTTTGTTTTTTACCGTAATGGCAGACAAAAGTAAGAATATGAAATTTTATTTGTTCAACCAAAAGATTTTTCCCCACTCCTGGTGTTCTTTCCTTCTCAAGTATCCAAAACTTTTCTAGCATATTTTCCAATATTGTTTTTAAGGAACTCTCAGGAGTAATTTCTTAGAATCTACAGCAAATGTTATACAAACCCGATATCCAATAATTACCAAAGAATAAACTAGTCAGCTGGAAACACCCACTGACAGCAAATCCATGTCATTTGGAATTTGAATTTATTTGTACCTACAATGGCCAACATCAAATGCCAAGCCAAAAAGTGAATCAGCTTATATTCGCTATGGCCGACTTTATCCACGCTTTGCCCTTTATTTGAAGTAGAAAAATTTAAAAAGAAATTAAGGCTTATCTTATCTTAATCTTATCCAGTTGAGGATAAGATTCTCTTCAAGTAGGCTCTGTTGTTTAGCATGTTCAGGAGGGAAGACAGCCTGCCTCTGCCCCCACCCTGCCTTCTCCATGAACAATTTTCAAAAAGTTTTTTCTCTTATGTAGATAGGTGTATTAAATACAAAAAACAAGTAACCTTTCCCTTGTCTTTTTTTCCCTCCAGTTGATATTTGTTCTGTAGTAGTGTTAAAGAAAAAATTATTCCACACTTGTTAAAAGGGAAAGGCTCACTTTATTCAGAACGATGGAGGTATCTATAGGGACCACTGCAGTGGGGTTTTACAGTAGGGGAGAGAGATTGGGCTCAACTCCAAACACAACAAGGAAAACTGGGGATTTATAGCCAAGGAGCAGGGTTGGGGTCAGTGAATGGAAAATTACTAATGTTAACTTAAAAATCACACAATTTATAAATTTGGAAAGGAGAGCTTTATTTTTTATGCAGGTTTACAGCCTGCAAGGTGGCCATTCTGACAGGTTGGAAGCAGAGCCTCCGGCAGAAGCCAGTAGCAGGCACTTTGGGGGAGGGAGGGGTGAGACAGGAATTTATGCTGAAGGCGTTTGCCAAGTGTACATATTCAACAGGGTCCTGGAGGAGTTGCAGATATTCATGAAGGGGTCATGTGCATGTGTGAAACATGCATGCATGTTACATGCGTCCCATATTCACCGTGGGGTAGAGACTTAACATTTAAACATTTAAACGTATTATAGTTTTAGCCCTTTTCGGATACAAAGACACACAAGTGCACATCGTCTGTAAACTGGCCAGAACCAGTCCATGGTTGGTGGGCTTCTTATCAGGAGAAAGTTATTGAAATCAGCCTTTTATTGCGTCAAAGCTGTAATTATGGCTGTGGAACAGGGCCTGGGGTAGTGAGTGTCTGATGGTGGGTGAGCTGCAACATTGTTTATCTCAAGGCCAGCACTTGTTTAGCTGCTAGAGAAAAAGGAAAACCTTGTGGCAGTCAGAACAGAGTTTATTCTGTAAGTGCTGGGGTGTGTGACTTAACCCTTGCCTGACATGACCTTAGGTCCTGTTTACAATTCAGTATCTTATTGCCACAAAGAGCCCGTTCTGTTCTGTCAGTCTTATGATCTGAATTTTAACATTAATCCTGGTGAGTTGTTGTGTCTAAAGGAAGGGGTATAATCAGGCCTGCCTGACCCTCTGTCCTGTCATGACCAGGAACTCAGTTTTTAAGGTTTTTCTGGGGCCCTCTTGGCCAAGAAGGGGTCCATTCAGTAGGTGGGGGGGGAGTTGGAATTTATTTACACTAAGATGAGACATCAGGCTTAAGGGGGTTCTGGCTAAGGGACCTACAAGATTCTGCTGAAGGCAGGCCAGATATCCCCTGGGGGATGTCGGAAATTTGATCAGATATCAAGGGTGGGGGAATCCAGCTAAATCAATTTGACAAGATTCTTGCTACAAGAGGCACGAAGGTCTGACAGATACCAAGGTCAAGGCCTAGAGAGCTTAGGATCACCCCCCCCCCACTATAGTGTGGTCAAGGAGAAAACCTTTGTCAGTAGCAGACACTTTAGCCTCTTTCTACTCTCCTGTAATTATTGTTTTTTTCCTGAAAAAGCAAAGAAGAGAAGGGGAACATTTGTTATTAGTCAAGCTTCTGAAACCCTTTGAATCTTAACTGTGATATTAGCAGGTAAGCAGTATTAGTTTGTGTCATTGGTTTATTAAAAAGTCAAGTTGTGCAAGGAGGTTGGGGTAGTACCTACATGGGTGAAGGCTCTGGAAGAAGGAAGCTAAAAGTCAGAGGACTGAGGTTAGAATTCTGCCACCCACATTCACTGGCTATGTGAGGGTGGCAGTACTTGCCCTCTTAAGTGGCGATGTGATTAGCTGTGATTAGCTAAGACTTCAAGCTAAAGCCTCAGTGATCCCAACTCCTGACACTCACACCTCCCATCTCTCACCAACCAGGGTCTGTGTATTAATAGATTAACACAGAAGGGGTGGATGCCTTTTCTAAGATTAGGTTATTGTCTTAATCCATTGTGTGCTGCTATAACAAAATGCCACAGACGGGGTAATTTACAATGAACAGAAATTTATTGGCTCATGGTTTTGGAGGCTAGGAAGTCCAAGATTGAGGGGCTGGCATACGGCGAGGTCCTTCTCTTCTTTGTCATCCCATGGTGGAAGGTGAGAGGGCAAGAGAGAGGGAAAGAAGAGGCTGAACTAGCCCTTTTCTAAGAAACCTACTCCCGAGATAATAGCATTAATCCATTTATGAGGGAAGCACCCCTGAACCGCAACACGTTTCACTAGGCCCACCTTCCCAACACCACCACACTGGGGATCATGTTTCCAACACAGGAACTTTGGGGGACACATTCAAATCATAGCAGGTATAAAAGATACTGAGTTTTTTGTCTCTTTCTCTCTCTCTGTCTCTCTTTCTCTTTCCTATTCTCTCACATTATTCTCTCTGGGGAAAGCCAGAAGCCCACGTGATCAGGAACTTAAGCCTTCTTCTGACAGCCTCAGAGATTGAGAGTGGATCCCCAGCCACAGCCAAGCCCTCAGATGGCTGCAGCCCCAGCAGATATCTTGACTGTACCCTAATGAGGGACCTGACCCAGATCACCCAGCCAAGCTGCTCCCAGACTCCTGACCTCAGAACTGTGTGAGATAATAAGTGTTTATTGTTTTAAGTTGCTATGTTGTAAGGGATTCTGTTACTCAGCAATTGATAAAGAAATTTGGAATAATGATTTTCTACCAATAATACCGTGAGGATGAGAAAACACTTGGCAAAAAATAAATGACTATGTGAACGGTAGGACTGTAAATAGACTGGAAGAAAATGTGTAAAACAGCACTATCCAAAAAGCTTCATGTGGTGACGGAAACGTTCTGTCTACGCTCCCCTGTACAGGGCTACTGACGTGTGTCTAGTGCAAGACGAGAAACTGAATTTTTAATTTTATTTCATTGTAAATCATTTAAATTTAAATAGTTGTATGTGGCTAATGGCTACCTTTTTTGACAGAGCAGATCTAGAGACCTTCTAAATCAATACATGACCGTCCCAAAACCGGGTCAAAGAACAGAGTACATAAAAATCATGGGCATGTTTTCTTCTGCAACTGTGACTTTTCTAAAGCAAGACTTGTGTTATATATGAAGTCTAGAAATGATGAATTAAGTTCAACAATTAGTTCCTTCTTTGTTTAAGAAAGAATAGTGCGTTTTATAAAACTGGGTTGTCTGAGGCCTCAGATAGATTTCTTTTTATGTGCAATTTATCAGACATGAAACTATAGATTCAAGTGACTGTCTCACACAACTGGCTAATTTGCATGATTAATTGAAGAGGTATGCAAGGAACCAACTCTGCCCGTGGTTTCTTAACCACACCGGGCCCTGCTGATTCATCCACCTGGTGGGCGAGAAAGAGTTAAAACCTGAGGGCTTCTGGGCACTACTCTATTCAATGATGTCACTTGGCAAATATGCAACTGAAAATGCAAAAAGAATTGCACTAAATTACCTGGGATTATAGCTAAACTTGACTAGAGATAGACTTCAGTACATACAAAATTGTATGTTGGGGCTTGTAGGGTGGCATGTACTTCACACTGTGAGTAAAGCAGGAAGGTTAATCTGGGTTTTCTTACTCTTCTAAATGATATATGTTGAATTGTGTTCTGTAATGAACCTAACTGTCCCTTCAGTGTTGACTGCATCCCTAACACCAGTCCCGTCGGCATGTCAGATCATGCCTTTCATCCTCAAGCTGGCAGTCACATTACTGCAAGGTAACTGCATCTGTGCCAGACACCCATAAACACAGAATAAAGGGGAACAGGTTATCCCCATCCATGGAAAAAAGGAAAATCACATTCTTACTCCATACTATACACAAAATTTTTTTCTTGACAAATTAAAGATGTAAAGCCATAAAGGCAATTGCCAAGAGATTTAGAAAAAATTATAACTTATTCTAACTATGAAAGGATTTACTATGTCAAACAACATAAAATGTTCTACAAATGAAATAAAAGATTGACAAATTCAATTATATAAAAATTAAGAACCTCTGTTTATCAAAAGACACCATTAAAAAAGTAAAAATACACAGACTGGGCAAAGTATTCATTTAACAAGTATAATTGATTAGAAAATGACTGTCTTTAATATAAAGAAGTCTTACAAATGAATAAGAAAAAAACTAAATAGAAAAATAGACAAAGATTCGATAGAAAAATGGGGAAAATCATGAACCCATCGTTCAGGAAGAAGAAATATGAATGGTGATTGTGCCTGTGGAGGGTTCAATGATAGTCCCCCCAAAATATATGCACATGTCCTCTTGCCTAGAACCTATGAATAACCCTTTTTTTGGAAAAACGGTCTTTGCAGATGTAACTAAATTACAAATCTCATTGAAATGAGATCATCTTGGATTATTCAGGCAGGTCCTAAATCCAATGACACGTATTCTTATCAGAGACATTCAGGGGAAAGACCCCTGGAGGAGAAGGCCGAGGCTGAAGTTGAAGTATGCAGCCACAACCCAGGGAATGCCTGGAGTCCCCAAAGCTGAAAGATGCAGGGAAGGTGTCTTCCTGGGAGCACAGCCTTGCTTTTGGACTTCTGCACGGCAGAACTGTGAGAGAATACATTTTTGTTGTTTGAAGCCACCTAGTTTGTAGTCATTTGTTACAGCAACCCTAAGAAACCAATAACAGAGTATAAAAATAATTCATTTCATTAGTTATTAGAGAAACAAAAGTCAAAACCTCAATATAATATCCTCTTGCACAACCATATTGGCGAGAAATCAAGACGTCTGATCATATCAGAGGTGGTGAGGCTGTGGATCTACACAACTCTTACGTTAACTCCATACCGGTGGGATTGTACATTGGTGCAACTACTTTGGAAAACAGCTTGACATAACCTAGCAAAGATGAATCTGCACATATTTTATAATCCAGGAATTCTACTACTAGGTTTAGCATACCCAAGAGGAAACTCTAAAACACGTACACCAGGAAATACCTATAAGAAAATGAATCGCAGCATCATGATAATAAAAAACTGGGAAACATGCAAGCGTCCAGCAACAGGAGAATAAATGCATAATTTATACCATATTCACACTATGAAATTTACCCAGGGGAAAAAAATGAATGTGTTATGTAACACTATGAATGAGTCTTAGAAATGTAATATGGAGTGAGAAACACAAATTGCAGAAAATTTGCTCAAAACCAGCAAAGCTGAACAATATGCTGCTTAGGGAAATATGATAAGATACAGCATATTCACTTCTTAGAAGGATAGTGATTACTTGAGGACAAGGGCAGCTGGATGGAATGAGGAGATATCTACAGGTAGGGGGACTTGTCTAGTCCTGAGATGGGGAATGGGTTCCTAGTTGCTTGTATTCTTTTTGTGCTTAACTTAAAAATATTTTATATAAGTTCTTTTAAAATATATTACTATTAAAATATTTAATACTCAAACAAAACAGAAACTAAATGAAAAAAAAGGAAAATGCTGGAAGATTGGGCAGGGCCATACAGAGACCATCTGTAACCTGAAAACTATCAGTGTGTCAGTTTAATACCCTTTTGACAAGTATTTGAAGAAATGGTGGCTAGCAAGAATAGATATAACCTCAAATATAGAAATAGAAAGGAAAAACGCTCTGCACATGTTTTGAAGTGAGGATAGCTCTTATAGTGGGTAGTGGAAAAATGGGCAATAGATCACCAGAAGGAAATAGGGCTGCTAAGATAAAAGTCTGATCCATCACCAAAAAGCTTTCCTTGATGCTTAAAATCACAAGAGTCATGCTTTGAGTAAAGATGAATTAGTGTGATGAAGAGGGCAAGGCCAGCAAGTGCTCTTGGGGAAAAAAAAAACAGAAGTTGCAGAACATCTAGTTAGGATTCCTACTTGGGCCTTTAAACTAGTGTGTAGGTGGATGTAACCTGGTAACCTGAGCTGTGTCAGCTGTTTTCAGTGAGTGTGCGTGGAGATGGGCAGAGAGTTCAATTTCTTACCTGTGAGCTTAGGTCTTTAGCACAAAACTCCAGGGCCTAGAGAGGTTTGCACATTCACTGATTGGCTGTAGGGAATTATCCTATTGGAAGCATGCCATCTGTTTCCAGTTGGGACCCTAAGTGATACAAGCCGACCTATTAATTATCCCTCCCAGACCAGCTGTTGGCAGTTGTGGGTGTGGTTTCTTGGCAGCTACTGCCATCCACTATTTGCCTATTTTCCTTGTAAATAAAGGTGTCTATAGAGTAGCAATTCAGAAATGTGGTCCCAGACTAGCTTCATCAGCGTTACCTGAGAACTTGTCAGAAATGCAAGGGAAGGGAGGGGTTCCTAGAACCCAGAAAGAAAATGTCAGATTGTGCCACCTTGGGGAAGCAGCAATGTGCCATTGAAGGACACAGCCAGTCCAGTGTAACTTCACAAGGAAGAAACCAGGGGAATAAATACCCTCCCTATCTTCACTAGCCTCTCCCCGCAGCTCTCCCATCTGGGGTCCACACAGGTCTATCTCCCGAGTACAGAGCAGAGTGCAGACAGGTAGAAGGCAGAGCAGTGAAAGGTATCAGGTACCTACCATTTGCATCTTCTATTCAGCAGCCCTCACACTGCAAGATGGAAAGTTGAGGGTGAGGTGATGGCACAGAGACAGGCAACGCAAATTCTGAGTTCTTGTCCCATTTTTTGACATCATGCCAGGAAATAGCACTGTGTTGGATAACTGGGATTTATGGAATTCTTCAATATTGTAATAGAAGAAGTTAGGAGGGAAGCTTAAAGATTAGGAGAAAAACATTTTTTTCTAGATGAACTTAACGTGGGGTGAGTCTCAGGGGATCATTATACTATTATATCATGTTAAGTGACTCAAAGCTATTTCAACAATGTGCTGAAAAGATGACTTTATTGGGGATGAATGAACTGAGGGATCCTATTGAGGACAGTTGTGTTAATGGGCTCACCATCTAATAGGACAGCCCATACCCCCCAAATTTGGTAGTGAGGGGGAAAAACAAACTCAAATGATTTTAGCATGTGATAATTACTCTAATTGCAATAACAGAGCAGAAGTAGACTAGGATCTAGTAGCTTGAATTCAAAAAAGAATTGGATGGCTCATTGAGGGAATAAGAGTTCACTATGTTAATTTTGCAGATTAGTTATTACCAAATGCCTACAACTGTGACAATGAGGGGAGGGGAGTGCATTTTATCTTCCAATAGGGTTTTCCATTTAAGGGCAGGTTTTGGGGGGAGGGGTCTCAGCTGCTCCTACTAGCTTTCCATGCTTTGTAGAGAAGTAATAATAAGCCAACAGTGTTAGTGGATGACGTCGTCGTGTTTGGGAGACAGTATAAGAGCTCTAGCATCAGTTTCCTGAAGTCCTCTGCATCTCAGATAATGGCCAAAAATGATCCTATGGAAAAACACAGTTTTGTCAGGACCCCATAAATTATTTATCACATAATATTCCAAGGTTGCTGCCACCACCACCTGGTCAGCTCCCAGGAATAAAGGCCTTCTTGGGGTTCAGTATTTCATGTCTCCGGCATGGGCATAGCACCTGTGCCGATAACCCATCAAACCCTCATTGCTCAATCTTCAGTTTAGTAGAAGTTACTATTTCTTCACTTTTAACATTTCTTGCTTTTTTTTTTTTTTCTGGAAAGCCTCCTTAATCATGTCTCTTAATGACTCTCTGAGGTAAAGCACATTTTGATTAAATAGTCAGCCATAAAATGCGTTTATATGTGCTTCATTTGGCACTGACTCCCTGATATCATATTGCTTGGATGTGAAATGAAAGGTTCTGGAAATGAATTGAGTACTTGACTACAGAAGCCCAAATAACTGGTTTACCTCTGTTTATTTTTTGGTTTTTCCTTTTTTGAACTTATGCCTGTCATCTTGGGTCTATTTATTTTCCCTGTGAAGAGGCAATGTTGAGGTAATGCCATAAATTTTAGAGACTGAAATAAAGGTTATATATATGTTTTTAAAAGATATCCATTTTCCCAGAAATGTGCAAGTTCTGAGATATTCTATTTAAGTAAAAATGCATATAATATGCCTCTTGATTGAGTATACGTATTTTGAACACGAGTATCTGTGGGAACATTCTAGATTCCCTTTATGTCCAGATATTTCCTGTTGAATAGTTATTTTTGAATAGGGGTCTTATTTTAGCATGTGTTTTAAATATAGTAAGGGATTATATCAAGAGGGATAACTTTTTGGTAGACTTTAATCTGCCAGTTCAAGAAAACCCATTTCTGAAAATCTTCAGGATGTACTAGGCTTTTCTTTGTTAAGTTTAATGTTCTTCTGAAATAGATGAAAAGTTAGTTTTTGAATTCTACTATTTGGGCCCCCTCTATTTGGTGTCACATTGTATTTTATTTTAAACCTTTCTTCTGTAAAACTTCAGCATTTTCACATCTAGCTATGGGAACATTTCGAAAAGAAGCAAGAGCAGTGTTAACATCACAGGGCTTTGACCACGGAGCATCACATTTATTTGTGCTGTCCACAGGCTGTGGACATAGGACATGGTGACTCTGATCCCGATGCTTCTTGAGAAGGAGAAAGGCAGATGCGGGATCCAGCGCAGTGGCCATGAACACTCGCTGTGTTCCTTAAGCAGCATTTCCGTAACTAATCGTGCCACCATGGTCATTACCTTGGCACGCTGCACTGATTCACTTTTGGACAAGATTACGTAGCCAAATGAAGAAAGCTAATCTGAAATACCCACTTTAAAAAACCTGAATCATCTTTGGTGAATGTTTTTATGCATTTTATGAAATTACCTGCCAGTTACCTTTACTTTAGGCTCAGCACTGACTCTCACTAGGTTTATATTGCACTTTGCATGTTCTGAGACTCCCTTTTCAATGCATCTGCCTGATAATTATTAGTAGGATCCTCATGTAAAGATTGTTTTACTGAAGCATACACGTGATAGTGGCAAGGACATGGGCTTTGCAGTCAGGTAGATCTAAGTTAGGCTGCTACTTGGAGTTTGGGACAAGTTATGTAAGAGTTCTGAGCCTTAGTTTTCTTATCTAAAAATGTAGTTGATAACATTTACCTAATAGGTTATTGAAATAATGTGTGTAAGCACCTAGTAAAATCTGAAACATAGCAAGTACTCAAATATAGATTTCAACCTTCTCTATTCTTTTTATATTTATCTATTAACTATTGTAAAATGTACTCAAATTCTATTTGTCTGTGCAATAACCTAAAAGTCTGTTTTATATCTTTAAAAGACATAGATTAGAAAATTGTTATGTGGGAAGTTTGATCTCCTAGCATAATACAACTCTTCAAGCTGAACTCTAATAAGCTTTCTTCCATAGATTTGGGTCTTTAAACTATCTTTAGCCCTGTTATCAGTGTTTCAGATAGGGCCATTTGGATGCAAATTAGCCAGAAAATGAACTCGGTAGAAGTGTTCATTTAGAGACAAATATTTTAGTACTCTGATCCAAAGAACTTTCTCACAAAATGGGATCACACAAAGGTCAGTAGTAATAAAACAAAAACATAAATCAAAGTAGAATCTTCCTATAAATTAACAGCAATACACTCAGCTATCACATCAGAATTATTTATAACTATGTCAATAAATAGTGTAATGTCTCTTGGTTTCTTCATGTTTCATTGTTTACACAATTGCAAATACTTTAAAGTGTAGCCCTTTGCCATGTAAAAAGAATCCCATTGTTTAATAAATATTATTTCATTTACCTGCCTTCAGGACATTGAAGAACACATATATGTCCTTACTTAGGATGTTCATTACTGTTAATCCTTTTTTCTTCTGTGCTGGTGGTTTTTAGACTTTATCAGGCATCAGAGCCACTGAGGGCTTGTTGACACACAGGTTGCTGGACACCCTCCCTGTCCCACTGGGAATTTCTGAGTTAGGAGGCCTGGATCGAGGCCTGAGAATTTGCATTTCTAACAACTTTCCAGGTGATGCTGATGCTGCTGATTTAGGACCAGGCTTTGAAAACCACTATTCCAGTCCTACCAAGGCCTAGTGTCTTAAACATATCATTTTAAATATATAATTACAGGGACATTTTTATGACTTGATTGGGGTAGAAGAAGATGAGGTGTTTTGTGGAGGTGGAAGGGTGTGTTGGAAAATGCTTAACAACCAGCTGCCTGGGGTGGGGCGAGGGAATGAGAGAGATGAGACCACCGTGGCATTAATGTTCCCGCCACGGCTGATCTCAAACTATCCAGGTGATGTCATTGGACAGAGCTGGGAAGAGCTGTGCACTGTCAGCTCTGATGAGCTGGTCAGTGCTGGTCCTAGCACAGCGCTGGAAGGAAATTGGTGTTGTAATAAAAGCAAATGCAAGGAAGAGGCAGTAATAAGCATTTTTTTCAAGCACATATAAACATTCACAAAGCAAACCTCAAAAAATATCAAAATATCAATACAATGTTGACTGTTTATACAATGCAATGAACAACAAGATAGCTTTTTAAAATTTATAAAAGAGATTCCGGTTCCAAGTAAGATGGAGCAAGTTCACTCCACCCTGTCTCTCCCACCGAACTGCAGCTGTGAAGCCAAGACAGAACGTGTGGAGCAGCTATTTGAGAGCTCTGAGAAGAAAATTGTAGCAGGCAGAGCACAGGAGTCCAGAAGTCAAGTCACACTGAGCTGGTGGTGAATTTATATCTTTTTTACTTTCCCCCTACCGTCTCTCCAAGCCTAGAAGTAAGGACAGAGGGAGCTCCAGGAGAACACGCTAGTCTGGCTTAGAGAACAGGAAAGGGAATATATAATGCTCAGAGAGGGTGTCGAAATCCCCTGTTGTTTTCTCTTCCTTTTCTCTGTTCTCTCATGCCCCAGTTTGTGAGTTGAGCTATCGCCAAACCACTGTCCCATTGAGAGAAAAATAAACGTTTTTTGTTGTAAGCCTCTGAGATTTTTGGGGGTTGTTTGTTACTCTAGCAAAAGCTGACTAATGCATGTCACTATCAAATAGTGACATTTGAAAATGACCTGTCCATTAAAAAGAATAAATAAATACATTGTGGAATATTCAGACAGTGGAATAAATTATAGTTGTTAAATTGAATGAACAGAGGCCATATATATCAATATATATATATGAATCTTAAACATCATGTTGAGGGGGAAAAAGCTCATTGCAGAAGGCTACCCACAGTACATTATGTAAGTATAATAAAACTTACGTAAATTTTGGAAAATGCCCAATACTATTCTATATTACTTATAAATACGTGTGTAGTAAAATGGCTAAAATGTAAGTAGAATAACACAGGAGCTCCTGTCTCTATAAAATTCTGTTTCTTAAAAAAGATGGGGAACATATGCCAAGCTCTGACAAAGCTAGATGATGAATAGCTGGGTGTACTGTTCTGTATACTTTGCTGTGTGGCTGGAGTCATTCACAGCGCAGTAAAACATCTTTTAAAGAAATGCGCTTCCTTTACTAATGTTTTACTGACAACTCATTAGGGGCAGCAGCATTAGGTGCTGGCAGATGAGTGAGGCTGGGATTGTGAGAGTCTCGCAGATTAAAAAGCAAAACCATAGAAAGAAGGGGCTGAAAAATATTTGCGGATCGGCCTTATATGTCAAACACAGACACAGATATCAAGTTGTGTAGTGACAGTAAGCATGCAATACCAGTTATTTCCCTTTGTCTTGAATGCTTATTCACTTAATTGGTCGGAAAATTTGATTTAATTTCAGTAAAAATGCTCGGATACACTTTGAGAGCTAATGCATGAAGCCCAATTTCCCTTCAGTAATAAAAAAGGGAATAACTGGAGTAGGTGTGATTATTTCAAAATTTCATCCACTTCCTTCCTGTCCCTTCAGGAGGAAGGCAAGTGTCTCAAGTGCTGCTTTCAAAACCTGATGCTACGTGAGAATAAATCTGGAGAGATTTTTGCAAAGTGCAGTTTTCCAGGCCCCACGTCAGATCCTACTAAATCTGAATTTCCCAAATATGAAGCAGAAAGTCTTTATTTTTAAACAGGTACTGTTAACTCCAAGGAACCACAACCCCCAGCCTCCTCTTCTCGGTGGCCACGCACTCACTGCCAGCTGTTGCCCATTTTACCGACTGTAGGAAACAATACGCACATGCTAAAAACCAAGCAAACCAAGAAAAATAATAACATTATCTATAAAATGATTTCTGCACATGTTATAAATGTCGGTGAATTGGTTAAAAAAGGAGCAACCCAATTATAGAGTTACTCTACTAAGCCCTGGATTTTCAGTTTTATTTAGGAGTAGGTGTATATAAAAGATGTCCTTGTCACTATGCCAAGAGTGTCTGTGTTCCCTGGTATGGAAGCCTTTCTATCAAGAGTGTGCTAGTAATAATTAACTCTTCCAGGCAAGGCATAGGGTGTGAAAGTACAAAGCTTAGGAGAGCGTTATTTTGTCAGCTTATGTCCTTCAAACTGAAATTGTTGTAATAATAATGTTTTTACATGTTCTCTTTAAAGATATCTGTGTGCTCTTAACTGACAATTGATGTGTTATATCTGTTTATTGAAATGTTAATATGTTTTATCATTAAAAGTTATACGCTAACTTCTTATTGGGTATGTGTGTGTGTGTGTGTGTGTGTGTGTGTGTGTAACCCCAGGGAAGCAAAAATGAGGATAAAAGGGAAAAGTGGCAGAGAAGGAGGGAAGCATACATAGCAGAGCACATCACCAACTACCTACGATCCTTCTAGAAAACACAGCTGGCTGCCTGGTCAGCAGGGATATCGTCTGAGAGGTGATATGGAACCATTGCATCCTGGAACAATGTCAACAAAAAGAAAGGGTAAAGAATTTGCCAACTCCTTCCCTTCTCCATTTTCTCATGGGGCAAAGTTTGCCTCACTTCCTGGTTCTCTTTCTGAGATCTTTTAGGCAGGCAGAGTAATAGAGCTGCAGTCTGCAGGGAAACCGGTGAGCAGGTGCAAGCGATGGCAGCCCTGTCTGCAACCTGCAGCCTCGAGGCTAGCCAGGTGCGCAGGTGTGCTTTAGTGATGCCCTCCAAACTCCAGGGGGGAGGACAGAGGCGTGCAGTTTGAGGCATGAAATGAGGTGCTGTGGGTCACGCTGGGAGTGACTTAGAGGACTGGAAGCAACTGCTACCATGAGCCCGATCTGCCAAGTAGGAGTGTGCTATGATGCTTGGCCTCCACGGAGAAGGGGTGATGAAACCTAATGAGCCTTTCTTAACCAAAGCCATCCTGTGGCCGTGGGTGGTGCCAGCTGGCCTTCTTGGTGGGTCTTCAATAGCACTGAGCAAAAAACTACAGCCAAGCAAATCCAGCAAGGCACACAGACAGGGTCTCGTACACGAAGTTTGCAGTACAGGCAATACATACCACAATTCTGGGTCATCTTATTGTGCCAAAAAGAAATGAGGTTGCCAAACTCAGGTCTTGTCAAAGGACACAAGCGCCAACTTGAGAACTCCTGTTGGCCAAAAACGGGATAATTTTAGCAGCAAAGGGAATGAGTAGAGTGGATTGCAACCCATCAAATATGTAAAACAAAAATTCATGAGATAATAGTGATATTCTAAAAAATTAATAGAAAATGAAACTTTAGGGGAAAAAAGGCATTTGTCTTGCCTTCTCTATACTAATTTTCCTTCAGGATAACCAAGTAGTTGAAGAGTAAAATTCTTTCCTTTTAGTAATATTCCAGCTTTTAAGTGCAGAAGGACGGGTAGAATTGAAGAATGTTCATTTTGCAAGCTTTAATAAAATAACGGACTTTAGGCATAAATAATCAAAACCTCTTCAAACCATCAGGGAAAAGGTTAAGGAGAAAACTATAAGGGGTGGAGCAGTCTGACAACACCTGAGCTCACTGACAAATCTTGTCACTAAAAGTAAAATAGACGGCCAGATACTAAGTACCTGCTATAAATCATTAGAGCTTGAAATTTGAACCTGAATCTAATTAAGCATTTTGATCTATCAGCTTATAGGAAATATGAGGGATAGAGGAACATATTAATTGATACCCTGAGGATGCTATCTGCCAAATCCAGAATAATGGAAATCCTAAAAGACAAAATAACCCGTTTTTCAACAAACAGCATAGGAGAAAATCGGTGTGGACTCAGGGGAGAAAGCAAATATTTAAAGAGACTTGGAAAACGTAAACCAATCACAGTTTTAGGACCTTGTTTGGATTCAAACAAACCAATTTTAAAATATATTTTAAAGAAAACTTGGGAAAATTGAACACAAATTGAGTATTAGATATTAAGGATTTGTTGCTGATTTTGTCAAGTGTGATGATGACATTGTGACCAAGTGTCTCTTAGAGTCTTTAACTGTGAGATGAACATACTGAAAAATTTATGGACAAAATGATATGATGGCTGGGATTAGCTTTTAAAAATCCAGAAAGGGGCCAAAAAGCGGGGAGGAATAAATGAGAAAATGTGGGCAAAATGTTGCTAATTTGTTTGTTGAAGCGGGGTGAGGATACATGGCATTCACTATACTGTACCCTCTCTACTTTTATGTGTGTTTGAAAATGTCCACAATAAAAGGTTAAAAAATTAAAATACATGAACAAGTTCTTTTTTAAGCCAACAAAACAAGCTCCCCAGCTGGTTCTGACGAATCAGGCAGCTTTGGGAATCATTTAGGTAGAGAGGACCTTGGCACGAAGGAGAGGTGAGTGCAGGGAAGCTGGTACCACCCCTGCCCCCCACCCCCTCTCCCTTCAGAATCTAGACACACCTTCCCCCTGCCCTCCCCCCATGCCCCACGCTCCCCCACCCTCACCCCTGCCCTGTCTCCCAGGATATTATTCTTAAGAGCTCGGAGCCTCAGCCGTGGGCAGGCAATGCGGAGGAATTCGGGATGCTAGAGAACCTGCTTGGTTACAGCTTGCAGTTCTATTAAAATTCCTCCTCGGATTTAAGAAAAAGATTAATGAGTGTTAATATTTAGCTCTGTTTCCATGAGAGAGCCTGTGGAAAAACATTTTAAACAGCATCTATAGTAACTAATCCAGAAAGTAAATCAAATTAGTCACTGTTGAGGGCTTGCGTTACAGTCCAAAATAAGATAAAGTTTTTGATGAGTGGCTAGCTCCAGGGTAGAACTTTACGGGGTTGTTTTATGACACAAAATTTACTATTAATATTTCAAAGTTAGTTTAGTTTGTACCCTGGCATGACGCTATGAAAATAGCACTGAGCTGGGTGTCCTGAGGTTTTGAATTCGGATCTCCCACTGACAAGCTGTGTGACTTTCTTCCAGTTACTCCCTCTGGGGCTTCATTTTCTCATTTCTAAACAGAAGAAGGAATGGATGTTGGAGGTCCTCCCAGCTTTAATATTCTATTAGTCTGTGGGTAAAAACGTACTCACTCATTTACATGTACTTTCATTTGCTCCTCACAACAACTTTATGATGTAGGTAACTTTCTCATTCACGCCTGGCAGATGCAGAAACTGAGAATTAGAGAGAACGAGCGATCTGATGAAGTAGATTCTCGATGATGCTGAACGATGAAAGTTTAGGTGTGGCCCAATTTCCATTCTCATAGAACTACAAAGCCATTGATTTCCGTGTGTACTGTCGTGTTCATAAGTAGCTGAGGCTCAAAGGATTTTTGAAGTCTGTTGAAATCGAGAAACACTTGGAAAGTCTGGCTTCTCTAAACGTTATGATAATTTTGCGTCTCAGTACAATCATTTGTGGAATAGAAGAGCATTTCTACAAAATATTAGGAGATTCCTTTCCAAATGGATGTGTGTGTAAGTCAGTCTTCTAAAATTTCAAGGGGATTAAATGAATAAGTAGCATGTCTTAAGTCTGAGATGTCTTATAAGAAAAATGAAAGATCTATAAATTTTAAAAGGTCAAGGTCATTCATCTAACAAATATTTAGTGAACATTCTCTGTGAAACCCTTTGTTCCAAGTGAATCTGAATCTTTAGTTTGGCTCATGAACTACCTGGATGGGATTAGAATCAGTCACCATCTATGTGCCCTGGGACAGAGCCTATTACATACCTGATTTCCAAGGCCATTGCCCTGTTAGGACCACACACAATGCATTTTGACCCTGTAATCAACATCTTGGCACTGATGAGAAAGTTCAAAATGCCAAGCTACATGTGGTGCATAACACAGAACTTTAAATATAATACAGGTATTCAGTGAGTAAACATTGAACTAAAGCTAACATGAAATTATGTTTCTTTAGAAAAAAAGTAGACAAGCTTAAGGCCATTTCAGCAGGTGAGATTTCAGGTGACACTAAGTGGTGTTGCTATAATAAGGGCAATAAATACATGGCTCTTTGTGGCTTTTCTTGTGCCCAACCAGACCCTGGGTTTTCTTAAGATTCAATTTCCTCAGTGATAATGAGAATAATGATATTTGTTTCTCACTTTATACCTTTTAAAGCACTTCGATTATGTTCCCATTTGATTTCTATATCAGTTATTGAAAGACACTTTCGTGTAAACATTGACTTAAATCTCATGTGGAAGATGGACAAAACCTTATTTTTTGGTGTGATAGTGTCTTCTTGCTAAAAAGAATGGTTGCTTGTACAAGTAATAAGAGAAATAAAAGTACACTTTGGCAGTAACTTGCACTTACATGTTTTCTGAGCAGTTTGTAGTTATGATACCAACATTGTTGGCTAAAAGGATATCCTTTAGGGAAAACTTCCTTACACTAATGCTGCCTATTTAGATCTGAACGCGCTGGTGAAATGGAGGCGAAGTCTGGGGGCTGTCAAATTAAAAGGCATGCTACCCTGCTTCACGTTGTATGAGCAGGAAAATTATAAGTCTTTACCAAACTGTTTTTCTAATTTACAGTGCATTTTAATAAGCATAATTCAGCCATCTAATTCCCAGTAGCATCAAACAGAAAGCAACACTGTAGGTGGCTGATTAGTATTTTATATTTATCTTTAGTAACTAACCATGTCAATACGTGAAGATGTTGTGAAAGAAACAACATTTTCAAAACAGATTTCTTTTGCCATTCCTTTGGGACATTTCATTTTTAAAAGTGTTTGTGTTAAAGGTTTTAAAACATTGTATAGTTTATCCAACTATAATAGTATTAGTACCTCACATTTAATGCAATTTGTATAGAAGTTTAAGGGTGGAAAATTACTGACTCCACGACTATTTAAGAAAAGTTTCATTCCTTTTATCGCCTGCTATATTGAAAATATCTTTTTGAGAATTATTTAAATCTTTAAACCTTCATATGCTTTTGAATAAACTATTTATATACAGGTCACCGCATTTTAAACCTCTTGGAGTTTTTTTCAGATTGTCCTTTATGTTAGCAACAATCATGCTATTATCTTTGTTTTGTACTATCATGTACCACTAATTTATATTTTCCCAGCTCCTCACAAAGAGCTCACTGTGTCAAATCTACATTTCTTTAGTGACACATATTATTTAGTAGAAGGTTTTATTTTTCTTAAAGGAAATTCTTTCAGTCAAAATCACCACTGAGGTGATTCAGGTGGACTCATTAAAGAGAGAGATCATTTTTTATAAATATTTATAAAATATTTCAAATATTTAACAACTGATAAGGCTTGGGCACCAACCAATCAGAGCAGGTTCTGGCCATAAAGCCGAACAAAGTCCTGAGGGCTCCTTTGGGGCGGACATTAACACTGTAGTTGCTGGATACTGAGAAGGTAGAAGGGGGTGGATGGAGGGGAGGCTGAGGAGGGATGGGGAAGCTCCCACGGGGCTCTAATCTGGACTATATGTACACTAGGGTTTCTCAAGCTTGGCACTGCTGACATTTTGGGAAGTGATAAGTCCTTGTTGTCAGGGGCTGTCCTGATGCAGGATGCTTAGCAATGTCTCTGCTTCTCCCCACTGGGTGCCATTATCACTTCCCCCTCAGTTGTGACAACCGAAAAATGTCTCCAGATATCTTCAAATATCTCCTGCAGAGCAAAATCACCCTAGTGGAGAGCCGCTGTGATGGTAGAACAGTATTTCCATATTTTTGCAGCCGTTACGCTCCTACTGTCGCCCACAGGGTCTTGAACTGTTGCAGGCTGAACAGTGCTCTGTAAAGATTTGTGGAATAAATGAGTGATTCATCCAGTCACTCAACACGCTGGGAATAACCTTTTCAGAAAAGGTTGACTCATAAATTATCTCTTGCACTGGGGAGTGTAGGTACATCTTGATTTATGACTAAACGGGTGTCTAGTGAGACCCTTCAACCTGTTGACCACAAAGCGTGGCACTTCGGGGGCCCCTGAAGCACAAAGCCTAGAGAGCTCTCTGCTTGTGGCTCTTCTCCCTTTGTACACGCTCTTCAGTGCAGTTCGTCCACTGCCATGGGTTTCTCCCAAATGCAGATCAATTCTACACTTGCATTTCTATCCCTCAACCTCTGTCTGAACTTAGGCTGCATCTCTGCTGGCCACGTACACATTACATTGCATCTCCAATATGTAGTGCAGAGAACTGAACTCACCTTTGCCTCACCTGTTGAAACAGGACGAACTCACTTCCTGGCTTGTTTAAAGGAATGAGATAAGTATCACCTCATTCCCATGGCAATCCAGATAACTCTCCTACAACTTCTAAATGCAAGCAATAATCACCCCATCCAGTCAACTTAACCACCCAATAGTTTGGATTTCTCTCCTTCTTCTCGGTTTTCTGCTCCACCGGACTAATTCCAGCCTGCTGATGGTCTTCCAGACAGTGGTGTCTTGTATCTCAAATCCAGACCTCACACTCCTTCCAGCATCATCTCTCAAAATGCCAACTTAGTGCCATATTGAAATGTTTCTGTTTTCTAAAGGACAAAATCTAAGCTCTTTAGCACACCTCCTAGGCCCTCCGTAACCTGGCCTCTCCCAAAGCCTCCAAATGGGCTTTTCACACTGGAGCAATTCTGAGCATCTAGTGATAGGCTGTTACCATGTGATCAGCCTGTTCCTTTGACCCGGAGTAACCTCTTCATCCTTTGTTACCTAACCAACTCCTCATCCTTCAGGACAGGTGACATCTCTTCTAGTAAGCCTTATCTGCCTTGTTTATCCTGGGCACAGGAGTGCATTCTGGGCCCTCTGTCAGGGAACATTGTCACCTGGGTTAAAATGGTCTGTTTAACCTACGTGGTTTGTCACGAGCTTTATGCCCTCTTTACCCTTTATACCCTTTGTCCCAGGCATAAGTGCTCCATAAATGCTTCTGGTATTGATCACAGTTTGGGGGAAAAATTTAGATACACATGCAATCATAGAGAGAAGAAAAAAAAAAGACCGGAAAGATTCCTACATAACATGGCTAGATTCTATACTTCTGACATTTTATTGGAACTTTCTTCCACTTTGGCCGCAAGAAGTGTTAGGGCGAGGCTTACCCACACTACTATATTATGTAAGGAAAAGAAAGTTGCTTTTCAAATTTGGGGGAAGGCTGGAATGGGGTAGAGGGAAGGAAAAAGAAGAAGTGAACAACAAAGAGCAGAAGCTTTGCTAATTCTGTGACCTTAAACCAGTACTCACCAAACCTATAAAACTACTTCTACTGGGAAAAATTTAACAAACAGCACAGAAATCCAATTTTAGCAGTTCCTCTTACCTTCTTTGTAAATGATGGACAATGGTTACCTCTCCTTCCTTGCTAACCCCACTGGCATCCCTTCCTCCCCCCGAAAACTTATTGAAGTAAAAATTAGGTTTTGTAATTTTGTGTGCTGCCTTCAGAACTCAAGCTCAATGGAGGACATAAGGCTAGCAGACGGGTATAGTTTTAAAGAAGTTATAATATTTGAGTTGAAATTCCCAAGTCTGTTAATTATGGCCCTGAAGACTTCTTGTCACAAAAGCAAAGTTTCACAAGACCCCGACGTCAAGAATGTTGATATTCAGGCCCTAGTGCATGAGGCCAACAGATGGGCAAACTGTCCTTTTCTTTTAAAAGAGGTTGTCAGGGGGCTGCATTGCTAAGGTTTGAATTCTCAAATCCAGTCTTTGAGGCTCTGAAATCTCACTGCATGGCAAGCAGTCCTGGTGCTTCCTCATTTGAAGAACCTTTGGTGGCCTTCCTGTCCAGTCCAGCTCTGTATTGGGAGCCACTGGGAGAAGAGTGCTAAGAGGCCACAACTAACTTAATTCATGTGTCACAGAAGACATTCCTATGGTTGGCTTGTTATCATGACCTTGACCTTCAACTAATGCAATTCTGGAAGAACAGTTAGCATAGGAATAAAGACAACAGTGTGGAAAGCCAAACAGTCACTATCATGTTTCCATATTGTTTCTAGAACATGGTATCAAATTTGCAAGTCAGTGAAGATCTATTTTACAGTTAGTCAACAAACAACAACAAGATAAGCAGTACATTGTTTTAATTTACAGCAACCTTTTAAAAGAAACCTTTCTCCCCAGTCCATGCACAAGTTTACTAAGCTTGATGAATATCATAAAATACGGGGTGATAAATACATGAATGGAATATCTGCAGCCTAAAAGTCAGCTGAATGTCATCATCAGAGCAGCCAGGTCTCCAAGCCTCCAGTAATGTGGTGTGGAATGAGCTCCAGCCAGTCCGGCCTAAGTTCAAATCTCTTTTCCAGCACGGGACTGCCTAGCCACGTGACTTTAGGTCAATCACACCTTCTCCTGAGGTTCAGTTCATTCATGTGTAAAACTGGAGGCATGACACAGCCACCCGACAGATCTTGTTGAGCTCGGAGATTTGAGTGTAACCGGTAGGTGCTCCTGAAGCTGATGCAATCTCTTCCTCAACCACGTCCCTGTGGTTTATGGGCCTGCACTCTGCCCCGGCCTTTCCTCCACGCCACTTGCTTCACAACCCTCTGGTGGGACTCCTCCCGGGTGGCGTTCACTTTCCAGCTCTCCCTCATCTCTCATTCTGTAGCCCGGGGATTGCTCTTCTTCACTCTACGGGTGTTCTAGACGTGTATGGTTTATCCTCTTTTTTCAAGGAAGTAACATAAAAACAACTGTGGTTGGACTTTCACTTATTTACATGTAGACACATTTCCTTGCCCCACAACACACCGATATTAAATTTTTCTGGGAGTGGAAAAAACTAGCTATGAAGAACTTCCAAAGATATTAGAAACCAAAGATATTTTGGGGACTAATACTGAAATATTAATTGAACATTGCATTCATATGAATTGGGACTTTAAAACATATTAACAAAAGAGCCTCCTCACGGCAGACATGCTAGCGCTGGACTGTCTACCAAATGATTCCAGCATTTGTGGGTGGCTCTATGCAGTTTGCTGTAGTTAATGAGGAATTTAGTGCAGTGAAGGGAAAAAAAGACACTTAGGTAAATCCTTTGTTCTTACTAACTGATTCTGCAAGAACAGGCTGCAACAAGCCGTACTTGTCCCTTCGAAGCCTGAGTTTATACTTGACTGGGTGGAGAGAGAATCTCTTCCTCACTTTCCATTAGTCACCTGCCGAGGGGAGGCTGTGGGTTTGGCTCAGGGGCCCAGTCTAAGGGACGGGGTTCAGAATCTGTCATTTCCGTTGACTCCTGGGGCCTGATTACTAACAAGACACAACTCTCCCTGCAGAGAATTCATGGAACTGGTGCTTCTTCCATCCATTTTATCCCTAGAGAATAGAATACTAAATAAAATTCTCTATATTCTATAAAAATCTAATTTATGCCTTATAAAGGATAATTGTCACTTAGTTTTATGCTGCAACTGCTTTCTCATTCTTATTCAAACAGCACTTTTGTCCAGGTCTGATATTTGAACAATTTTGAAGGCTACAAACTTACTTGTCTTTGGGCCTCTACCCTTTATTATTATTGTTATTATTATTATTTTATTCACCCATTACCCCCACTGTGGTACAGAACCCCATTCTCCCACCCGTCGGCCCAGAGGTGCTCTCCACAGCGATTACACGTTGCTTCACGGAAACACTCTGAACTCAGCAATGTATGACCTAATTTGAACTTTAAAATCAAAAGGGTGCTGAGGCACTCAAGCATCATGCATGAAGTTCTATCGTGAAACGCAAGGTTCTCCCATCTGTTGGCCGAACGTTAGGCACTAGCAAGCTGGCATGGAAAAGCATTCTGTATTGGGGTGGTGGGGAAGAGGGCTGGGAAAACAGAATCTCCTGACTGATGGAATGACTGAACATAGATTTAGTAAACAGTGGAGTACGTGATTTGGTGAGCCGAATTATTTTGAGAAAACAGTGGAATTGAAGTTAGAATTTAGAACTGATTTTCTTGAAAATGCAGGATGCATAGTGCTGGAATTGGAACACCCAGCCTTGTTCTATGAGCATAACAAAAGTTACCACTGCAAACTCTGTGAGTTCCTTCTTCCCTAAATTTACATATGTTTTCTTTCTCTCCATCTTTCCTTCTCTGCAACTTTCTCCTTCAGTTTTGGCATACGCATTCAGAACTAAAACAACACCGGCACTGGAATACTTTTTCTTGGTTGAATAGAAAACAGTTTGCTTTGAATTTGACACTGAGACCTCCATACATGGTGCCTTTATTCATACATTCAATATTTAAAACTCATCATATATTGTGTGTTATTAAGAAAGGACTTTCTGGCCGGGCGCGGTGGCTCACGCCTGTAATCCTAGCACTCTGGGAGGCCGAGGCGGGTGGATTGCTCAAGGTCAGGAGTTTGAAACCAGCCTGAGCAAGAGTGAGACCTCGTCTCTACTATAAATAGAAGGAAATTAATTGGACAACTAAAAATATATAGAAAAAATTAGCCGGGCATGGTGGCACGTGCCTGTAGTCCCAGCTACTCAGGAGGCTGTGGAAGGTGGTTGGGTTGAGCCCAGGTTTTTTAGGTTGGTGTGAGCTAAGCTGATGCCACGGCACTCACTCTAGCCCGGGCAGCAGTGTGAGACTCGGACTAAAAAAAAAAAAAAAAAAAAAAGAAAA
>CAUYRT010043776.1:0-15439 GCA_963574885.1 Lepilemur ruficaudatus
TGGAATTTAGATGGCAATTCCTAATGTTTCTTCTTCCAACTTCCTGCTAAACTGAAAACATAAGAAAACAAAATGAAACACGAACAAAAGACTTGTAACACTGAAAATCAAGACCGACAGAAAGTATTCTGCCAGAATTGACGGTAATGTGAAAGCGATCATAAACTGGACTCATGAACAGTTTGACCAGGGTTAGCAAATTTTTTGGACTCACATCATGAAAAAGAAAGCCTGAATAGAGACAGTTAATCTCTTTGTACCTTTCTCGGTGGTGCCCTTTGTCTCAATGAATAAGAACTTACCATAGACAGAACTGAGCAACTGCCCTACTTCACCTCTCAGATGCTGCTTTGTGATGAGAACCACCACCATTTGTTTTGCCCACCACCCTTATAAGTCCAAGTCAGTTAGCCATTAATAATACCAAAAAAACTCTGGGAATTCTATAGGCACGTGCTTCTTTTGCATTTAACGAGGTAGGGTGAAAAAAAGTTTATTCCATGAGAAGAAATACAACTATAATCAGAGAAATAATAATAAATTATACCATGGAACAATACTATTATTTGTCTCAACCTATAAATATAAAGGTGAAAGATTAGATAGAATACACAAATTTCTCAAGATTATGCTATGATCTTTAGCAAACGTAAGTTATAATTCTGGGACATGAATTCATGTAGCCTAATTTCAGGGGATAGTTCTTAAAAACAATAGTAATAATAGAAACAGTTAAATTAACAGTAATAGAAGTTAATAGTCTGTGTTTATTTTATGCCAAGCACTGTGCTAGATTCATGACAAGCATAATCTCATTATGTCTTCTCAACAATTGTGTGAGGTGTGATTATGATTCCTATTTGATCAATCAGAAAGATGACGGGCAAGTGTAAATGACTTGTCTAACTTCCCACCTCTACCACTGATGCTGTCACAGAATTGATTCAACCTGTTGTGGAAACCTTATTTAGGCTGGGCCAATCTGATCTTTCTTTGCAATTCTTAACTGTTTAACAGATCCACTTAGTGTCTCTACATTGATGGACTGACTATAATGTAGCTGAGTGACCATATCCTGCTATTGAGACTGAGAAATAAGGATAATGGTGAGAGCAAGAGAGAAAAGTAATAGCAATAAGCTGAAAGTAGAAAGAAGCAGAGGTGAGAAAATGGATCCACTCTATTTCCAGTCCTATTGTTTTGCTTATCTCACACTAAGCTACATTCTAGCACTTGGTTTGGGTCTAACACTTCCGTGATTATGTAATAAATTTTATTTTAGCTAAATTTAGATGGAATTGTTTTATAAAATAGTTACTATACATGTTAATAAAAAACCCAAAAGTAATGTTGGTTATTATTATTTTATTTTATTTTTTTAATGTTGGTTATTATTATATTTTGTTATGGAGTTGTTAATTCATATTTTCTTTTTTATGCTTTATTAAGCATTTCCAAAATGTTCTGTTGCTCTAATGAAGTAAATTAAGAATGAAGAGAAATTTAGCTATTTTAGGTGATAAGTGTACATTTAGATGTACATTAAAAAGTATTTTTTAAAAGTAATTAAAAAACTTGTCAGACAGCAATAGAGGAAAATACTGAGCTGAAATCAGAAATATATGACTATAGCTTTGCAGAATTTGTATTAATCTTTTTAGATTATATTTATTTTAAGAGACATTTTAGGAAAAAAGGTTGTGTATATGCAAACATGCACACATTCAACTTAATGGAAAAACATTTATTGTATAGCAATACATTTTTTTCCTAAAGAAAAAGAAAAATTCATGACAAGTTTCATGACAAGATTCAAAAAGATGATACTCTAATATTAGTGAAATATCTAAATATGAACTGAATGATATCTAGTAAATATCAATTGTAAAATTATGGACTTATTGAAATTTTTATTAATTTATATGTTAAAAACTAAAACTAATTCTTTAAATGTTATTTCACAATTCCTACCATAATTCAATAATCTGTCTAAGTCTTGTTATTAAAAGTATGATGTCAGATAATAAGGTGTAGTTTTTCTAAATTGAGAGAGTACATACTTACTTTATTAGTGAGAAAAATGTAATACCTGGAATTAATATAATTTGTATTTTCAAAACAGACCAATTATATATTTCATTTCCAAGCTTACATTAGTTTGCATCTCCAGAGTCATGACACCGTTTTTATTTTACATTAAGATGGCAAAATCTTAATGAATTGTCTTTGTGGTTTTTGGAAAGAGTAACTGGTACATTATTTTAGAATTCAAGCTACATGTTATTTTACTTGGATTTAACACCAAAGAAAAGGAATAAAATGCCTTTTTTTCTCCTTTTAATTATCCAAAAGTACATATTTCAAGTAATATTTCCTACATGAATTTCAAGTTTATCTTTTTTTTAATGTGATTTTATCTATCTGAATCTTTCTTCTTAATGGATAGCTACTGCAGGTTTAAACTCTGTTATATATAAAATTCCTCTTGAAGAAAGAACATACAGGATTCTTTTGCATGCTCTCCTCCATTAGCAATTGTAAAGTAAAACACTGTCTTTCAGTCTACCTTTCACTTGTTAGAAATATGATGCAGACAGATTGGCTCTTAGCTTCTACATAAATCATGGCAAAATCATCAGTATTGTTTCATGTGAGCCAATTAACATGGAGAAACAACTATTTTGCCTCAGAATAAAGCTATATTTCTACCAACTTCTTGAAAAAAATCATGTGTCATTACGTTCAAAGTACAAATGGCTCAAAAAACATCCCTGAGTATCCAACAGTACATATGTATTTTTCAAGCTCCAGAGAAACAGAACCAATAGGGTATATATAGAGATCTCTGTTTCTCTTTCTTTCTCTTTCTCTCTATAAGTAGTGTTATAACTACAAGATATTGAATTCATTGTTAAACATCTTTCAACAACCTAAGCCCCAGGCCCAGATGTCTTCTCTAGAAAAATCTGCCAGAATAAATAATACTAATTTTACAAACACTTTTCCAGAAAATAAAAGAGGATGAGGCACCTTCCAATTTATTTTATGAGGTCTGCATTACACTTATATCAAAACCAGAAACAGCTTTTACATGAAAACTACAGAGTAATATTCCTCATGGATATATTTAAAAAAATCATTGTCATTATTAACATTATCTCTTTCTCTCTCTCAAATCACATCAATGTAGAATTTATCTTAGGAGGATTGTTCAAACTTCAAAAATCAATTAATGTAGTGTAGCCAAAAAATAATAAAAAATAATAACATTAAGATCATCTTGATAGATGCAGCAATGCATTTGGCAAAGTTCAGAGTCAACATATGTTTTGAATGAAACTCTTTACATTTCATTATCAGCTTGGCTGGAGCTACTGTTCCCAGCAGCCAACAGAGGATCCACCTGCTTGGGTTCCTTCCAGGTGGTCTTGCTATCAGGGGTAGGATTGAGAGTAAGACGTCAATGACACAAGCACAATGTCAAAGTTTTAGAGTTTTTCAAATTCACAGACACTGGGATGTACACGGCACACCTGGCGGTCAGGGAGCTCAGGCAGCGAGAGAGAAGAGGGTGTGGCAACAAGCAAGGGAATAGGGTATGGGTCACTTTAAGTTTGCAGGCAAATGTCTGAATAGTTCCTTTAAAGGAAGTTATGGGAAAGAGGGAAGCCCATTCTGCTAGGTCGGAGAGATGCCTCTAAATTCTTATCTCTGGCCACTGGCTTGAGCCATTCTGGTGTGATTTAGAGCAGGAAACTAAGTCAAGGGTGACTGAGATTTGCCTCTGGCATGTGAAAGCTAAACGTGAAAGACAACGTGAAATTTTAAGCATTCACTACAATATGTTATAAAAAATCCGCACAAACAAAAGATAACTTTTGCAACTTAAAAAAGGATATCTCATGAAAACCTACAGCTAACATCATACTAAATGTTCAAAGATTAAATCTATTTCCCCTAAGATCAGAAACAAGGCAAGGGTGTCTGCTCTTGCCATTCTTTTTCAAAGTTGTAATGGAGATTCTAGTTAGTAAATTAGGAAAGAAAATTAAATGAAAAGCATGTGTATTGGGAAGAAATAAACTGTTTCTTTTTGCAGATGTCTTAATTGTCTATGTGGATAATCTTGAAGAATACAAAAAGAACTGCCAGATAGTATAAGTATGCTTAGTTAAGTCACAGGATATAAGGTCAATATATAAAAATCAATTGTATATCTCTATAGTTAGAAATTGAAATTTTGGAAAGAGCCACTTATAATAATATCAATAAATATGAAATATTTTGAATAATTCCACCAAAATATGTGGAAAAATTTATAAAGAAAACTGCGGGGAGAAAAGGGATGTGGTGTGGCAGGCCCATGAGGAGGTCAGCTACTCCTCCCCACAGAGCCAAGTCCCTCAGAAAGGGGTTGCCACAGAAGATAGGAAAATTGATAGGAAATAGAATAAAAGAATACACAGAGACTAAGGTATAGTTTATAGTTTTATATAAAAAGATCAGAATAATCACAGTGGGGTACTTAGGTGGCTAGGCATATCTCCATGAATGTCTAGCAATATGGTTAGATTCACATAGGTCTTTATAATCACAGATCTCAATTACTAGTTGTCAGGGTAACACATTTGCATATCAGGGAATGCAGTTGCTAGGGGAGCAGGATCACACGGGTAGGGGGTTAGGGTCAAAAGTCCTCTCAAAGAGCTACTAACAAGTCTTTATCTAGGTAAGCAAACACGTACAAAGTCTTTCAGGAGCTAATTTCTAAGTTCTAAGAGGTAGTCATCAATTAACAGAAGTATAACAAAAGAGGTATAGTGACTCTATATTTCTTTTATGTAGTTATTGTGAACTTGAAGGTAAACAGACAGTCAGTCAGGAGTGAACAGGAAGCCTGATTTTCTACGAATAGGTTGTTTATAACACAGAGGAATGTCTCAGAGCACAGTACGTACATTCATGGTCTCCGGCTCCCATCCTGTGGGCCAGATATTTACCTATGTCTCGGCATTAGAGACCCAGAAAAACTGCACAGAGAGATAACCAGGAAGTCTCTTGGAAAACAACCCCACCAGAGATTTGATAGCTTTCCCATGATAACAGCCTCTGATAAGTGAACCATTGAGTTCACATATTCTTTCATGGCAAAACCCTGCAAACTCCTGTTTCTGACTTTAATATAGCAATACTGGGCAATACAATAAAATAATGATCGTATGAGCCACATTTCATTAATTCCTCAATCATATTTCTCAACAGAAAACACAGATCTAGAATAGCAAAGATAGTATTACAGGTCTTTTAGAATTTGTCTAGCAGGTGTTCTGGTCCTTACTTGGAGACCCCCCAACAATTAAAAATATAAAAATTAAAATTAAAAAAATAAAAAATAAATTAAAAAAGTATAGCGAAGATAATTCTGAAAAGGAAGAACAAATCTCAAGGATTTACACTATCTGACTGCAAGAATAACCATAAAGTTACACAATCAAAATAGTGTGATTTGCCAAAAGTATAAACATATATATCAATGGAACAGAATAGAAAATGCAGAAAAAGACGCATGTAGATATGGTCATTGGATGCATGATATAGTTGTCAAGGAAATATATTAAGAATGAATAGTCTTTTCAATAAATGAAGCTGGATAAATAGAACATTCACATATAAAATGTTCATTTCTATCCTTAATTGCATAATATACAAAAATTAGCCCCAAATGGATCATAGACTTATGATGATTAAATTTATAGCAAAATAATAAGAAAATAAATCTCTGTAATCTTTGGTCCTAGAGTTAGGAAGAGATTTATTATGTAGGACACCAAAAATACTAACAAATAAATAAAATGTTGATAAGTTACACTTCATTGAAATTAAAATTTTCTGCTCTTTCAAATCTACTGTGATGAAAATGAAAGACAAGCCACAAACTGGGAAATGTAAATTAAAACCACAGTAATATTCTACTACACATCTATTAGATTGTTTCAAATAAAAGACTTGATAATACAGAGCAACTGGAACTTTCCTATACTCTCAGTGTGGATGTAAAATGATACAAACATTTTGGAAAACAGGCAATTTTGTGTAAAGGTAACATTTCCCATGTGGACCAATACTTCTAGTCCTACATATTTACCAAAGAGAAATGAAGACATGTTCAAATAACATCTGTTTATGAATATTTATAGCAGATTTTTTCATAAATCCCTAAGGGTAGAAATAATCCAAATATTCATCAACAGGTGAATGGATGGAAAAATTGTCACCTATCCATACAATGGCAACTAACTCTGCAAAAGGATGAACCAACAACAAAGGTTATATACTGAAGGATTCCACTTAAATGACACTTTGAAACTGTAATGACAGAAAACACAGGGATGGGAATCAAATCAATTGTTGCCAAGAACTGGTGATATTGTAAAGGAATTTCCTACAAAGGGGCATGAGGGAACTTTTAGAGGTGAAGGCAATATTCTATATATTAATCATGGTGATGTTGACGCTCACTGTTTTAAGTTTCTCAAAACTCATAGACCAGTTCTCCTAAAAAGATGAGTTTTACATTGCATAAATTATACCTCAACAAACCAAAAGCCAAACAACAATATGACAAAGAAATAGAACATGAAGCAGTAGGAAATAAACATACAGTACTTGTGGCTTCCTATCTTTCCTGTAAGACTTCGGCTTGGCAAACTGCTCATTGCCCCACAATGGTAATATCTCAAATCTTGAAGGCCTTCTCCCAAGCCTTATTCTTTGTTTTGAAATCATCTTGATAACCAGTGGGTTGCCTAGTATTTGTGTTTGTCAAATAGTTTTCATAAATACTAATTGCTAATTTGGCTGGATGAAGATCTTATATTTTATCTACCAAACTGGTGCCTAGCTAACCAGATTTTCTAGCTATCATGCTGTTTTTGTCTGGATGGACTTGCCTGAAGTCCTATCTCACCTGCATTAGTAGTAGTGTCTATAATCCATGTCCTATTAAATTCTGATTCATTGACCTGCTGAATGAGTCCTAAGTGTTTTTACTTTCAAGATTATTTTTTAATTCTAAAGGCGAGTTATTTGCTTTTCTTTATTCTACAGCATGCTCTTTATCAGTGATTCTCATTCAATAGTGCCCAGTAAAATAATCTATTGAATTTGTTAACAATGCAGATGCAGAGCTCTACTCCACCCTACAAAATCAGAATCTATGATTAAGACCTCTGCAATGTATATATTTTACAGACCATAAGTAATTATAATATTCACTTCTGTTTGCAATATTATGGGTGATCATTTTTGCTCTAAACAACATAACTGATACCAGTAGTTATTCTATTTTACTAAGCCTGGGATTTAGACTCTGTAGATTCTATTTAATTTTATCAGTGAGATTACAAAAAGGCAGAACAGACTACAACTAGACAGGTATTCACATCTAGGCTGAAATATGTGCAACATATGAAAAAGGTCAAATTTCTTTTTCTCTACATCCCTATCGTTAGCATGAATAATGTGCCTTATGCTACTAAGAATAAAATTTTAGGTGAGATTCTATTTTCTACCTGATTAAAATGTAAGCTTTGACACATACATTTTTTTTCTGACATCATGTGTTTGTGTGTGTATGTGTTGCTAGTTAGTTTTACATATGTCAGTGTAGCTAGGCCATAATATCCAGATATTTGGTCAAACAAATCTGGATATTGCTGTAAAGGTATTTTTTAGATGAGATTAACATTTAAATCAATAGACTGAACAAAGAAATTACCCTTCATGAGGTGGGTGTGCCTCATCCAGTCAGTTGAAGGCCTTAAGGAAAAGACTAATGTCTTTCAAAAAGGAAATTCTTTTAGCAGACTGACTTCAGATCTCAATATCATCAAGGTCTCTAGCCAATATCATCACCTAGGTCTCTAGCTTCCTTACCTATCCTGCAGATTTTGAATTTACCAGTGTCTACAGACACAATGAACCAATTCCTTAACATAAATCTCATTCATTCTCTCTCTCTGATAGATAGATATATAGATAGAAATACATCCTATTTTTTCCTTTTTTTTTTCTGAAGAACTCTAATACATATGTGTTTGCACAGAATCAAATCTATTTTAAAAGATTCCAGTATAAATTGTATAGAACTAGTTAGCTCTTTAAAATAAAACTCTCAATCTTGACTAATAATTATTTGGTAGTTTGTCCAAAGAGTATTAATATTCTATATAAAATTATTTTCAGTTTCAAAGCATTTTCAGAAAATTTTATTTCCTTTTTTTAGCCTTTATAAGTTTGTGAGATAGATAGAGGCATTATTGATGAGAATTTCAAGCACATATTTAATATAAATATAAAATTTGGGAGTGGGATACTGAGGCCAAAACTTTCAGGCTAAAATCAAGAGCTCCACTGTGTAGAATAATCCAGTTAAGCAAATCATAAGTCAGTTACAAAAGACAAAGTAAAACAGGCTGATATTAGAATACAAACTTGGCACACACTGTTCAAAAATCCACAAAATATAGAGTAACTACAGTAACTTTGGCACATTCAGGACACATTAAGCCTAATTCCTAGTAAAACAATTTTACTATACCTCCTGGTTTTCAGCAAACCTAACCAAGGGTCTTAATTATAATCAGAGAATGATCAGAGGCCTGAATTTTACCATTCCTAACTGAATCAGAATTTAAAATGCTTTAAATGTCTCAATATAGTTCCCCTTTCATCAAGGATTAGCCATACCTTATTTTCAGATGTGTAAAAATAATTGTAGTAGAAATTCAATGTTTATTGAAGAATAGATTTACTTGAATCACTGTCAAAATTATTTTGGGGACACCCAATTATTTCACATAGATTCCCAAATTGTTCTTGCAGTTGAGTGTTCCCTGTAGATAATATTATCCTATTTCTGTCTCTCTTATGCTTTGTTTTAACAGAAAGAAACCAACATCATTTTAGAATAGAAAGAGCTAAATTAAGCAATCAGAATTCCAAAGTTAAATGTTGAAAACAGAGAGGGCTAAGACTTCAAAACAGACAGCTCACACAAGTGTACAAGTGTAATGAATTAATTCTAATGTTAGGCATACAAAAAACGTATAACCAGGAAACAAGGAAATCTGAGACTACATTATTTTTCTGTTAGTGTATGATGTGGTTACTGACCCATGGAACATAGATAAGAGCAGTTAATGTCACTGTCAAGACTAATCTGTAGCTCAATAGGGTTCTTGCTGTGTCTCCTGAAAAAAGTGTTCTCCCTTTAGTAACCCAGCTCTCTAACCCTAGAGAGCCGAAAGTTGTGGGGATAGGAAGCATAAATCCCCGGAGCAGCTCATTGAGAGTGACAGTAAATATAGTTATTCCTATTCTAAAGACTCGTGGGGAATGAAAATATTTGATTCAAGTTATGTAAATTATATATAGTATAGTGTACAGTGACTCATCCTTGCTTCCTTATAAGATGTATTCTCCAAGTTGGTACTTCAGCTGTGTCTACAGACAGATTGTTCTGGCTAGCTAGCATCTGCTAGTTGGTGGAGTTGGTGGAGTACGTGATACAATCAGTGAACTACCTAATGAGCACACTCTTGTGTTTCTTCTTCTCTAAGGAGGATCCTGTGGTCTGACATAATGTTATGTTGGACCATGTGATGCTTCATAAGTCATGTAGCGGTGCTATTGCTGCCTTTCAGACAGGAAGAGAAAACCCACACCTAGAATTTGTGCCTATAATAAGAACACATTTCTAGCTCTTTTATGCGGAAAGAACTTATGCAGAGAGACTAAAATATTTGGCACGGGTGGTTGTAATTGATGCTATTATTTGGCTGTTTTCTCAATTAATCTTCTCAACCCCTTCCAAATAGGGAGATGAGAGCCTCTTTATTTGCTACTAATGAGACCTCAGGCTTTCACACTTAGCTTTCAATTGCCTGTTAATTGATCTCAGGTTTTTTTAATCTTTTTTTTAGAGCATTTGTTGATCTTAGCAATAGCCACTACAAATTATTGTCCTTGAAGTTGCTATTTCCCTCATGTTCCTCAAATACCTATTTAATAATATACTGTATCACCTAGCCTCTTCCTCCACTGGTGTACCATCCCAATGCTCCACTTCTGAAAGTTAATCAATTGCACCATCATTTTCCGCTAGGAGCTTTGAGTAAAATATTTTAATAAAGCTCTTCTACTAATTATCCTGTCCTGTGATTGTGGAGGCTGTGACAAGAGTATGAATAAAGGTATATATACACCTAATAAGTGTGGTGTGCACTGTCTGGGGGATGGACATGCTTGAAGCTCTGATTCACATGGAGCAAGGGCAATATACGTAACCTAAACATTTGTACCCCCGTAATATGCTGAAATAAAAAAGAAAAAAAAAGACTACCAGAAACTCTGAATGAACTTGCAACTAAAAATGGGCAAATTTACTGAGAAATAATATGTATATACCATTAATATTCAGATATGTTTCATTATTTCAAGGTAATAGAGAGTATATTACTCTCACTATCATAACAAGATGCTACAGAGTGAGCAAGAAAGTGTTGATCAGAGATAGCCGGGAAGATGGCCCTTACCAGGAACAGAATCTGCCTTTTTGATCTTGGATTTCCACCCTGCAGATGTGAGAAATAAATGTCTATTGTTTAAGCTACCCAGTCTATGGTATTTTGTTATGATAGCCCAAGCAGATCAATAAAGATTTTGGTAATGAGAATTGGAGTGCTGCTGTAACAAACACCTAAGAATGTGGAAGCAGCTTTGGAATTGAGTAATGGATAGAGTTTCAAGTAATGGCAAAGTTTAGAGATGCATGCTGGAAAAAGCTGAGATTCATATGAAAGGCTTGGTTTATGTGAACTTGGAGGCTGAGAAGTCTAGACCCAGGAGAGCTGATAGTGCAAGTTCCAGTCTGAGTCCGAGTCTAAAGACAAGAGAAGAACAATGTCCCAGCTCAAAGACAATCAGGAAAAGAGAGGGAATTCTTTCATATTCAGACTTTTATTTTATTCGGCCCATAAATGGATTGGATGAGGCCTTCCTACTTTGGGAAAGGCAACCAGCTTTACTCAATCTACTCGTTTAAATATAAATCTCATCTAGAAACACCCTCATAGACACAACCAGGAATAATGTTTATCCAAATATCTGGATACCCCCTGGCCATCAAGTTTTTTTTTTGTTGTTGTTTGTTTTTTGTTGTCTTTTCTGAGATAGAGTCTTGTACCGTTGCCCAGGCTAGGGTGACATGACATCAGCCTAGCTCACAGCAACCTCAAACTCCTGGGCTCAAGCTATCCTCCTGTCTCAGCCTCCCAAGTAGCTGGGACTACGGGTGCTGGCCATCACGCCTGGCTAAATTTTTCTAGTTTTGGTTGCCCAGCTAATTTTTTTTTTCTTTTTTAGTAAAGATGAGACCTTACTCTTGCTCAGTCTGGTCTTGAACTCCTGACCTCAAGTAATCCTCTCATCTTAGCCTCCCAGAGTGCTAGGATTACAGGCATCAGCCACTACACCCGGACCATGGCCACAAAGTTGACACATAAAATTAGCAATCACAGAGGGTAATCCTGTGTGTGGAGCATTTAGAATTGTAGATAGAGTGGACAGGCAAGTACTTTCTATGCAGGTGATAACATTTGAAAACTGAATGATGTAAAGGAGTGTCATGCCAAGAGCCTAAGAAAAACTGTTCCAAGCAGAGAAAAAGGTTAAGTTCAAAGACTCCAAGATGAGACTGAGCTACAGCTGGAATATACTGAGAAAGAACAGAGTGGAGTGTGATTAAGCTTGAAAAGGAAGGGCCAAATCCTTTAGAGCAATTTTTGGCCATGGTAGAGTTTTGATTTTACACTATGTATAACTGAAATGAATAGGAAAAATTAAAGAAGAGGAGACTTACAATCTGAATAATTTAAAAGGAAAAAAGAAAGGAGGGAGAGGAAGGAAAGAAGAAAAAGATAAGGAAGGAACAAAAGAATGAAGGAAGGTAGAGAGGGAGGGAGAGAGGAAAAGAGAATTAGAAAGGAAGGGAGGAAGTAAAAGAAGCAATATGAAAGATAGAAAAAGTAAACTAACATTCTAACCACAATGTGGAAAATAAACTGTAGGATCAGGAATGGAAAAAGTCTATTGCATTAGCTCAAAAAAGAGAAAATCATTGCCTGGATCTAGACATCAGTGATAAAGAGGTTTGGATTGATTAGAAATCTATTTCAAAAATGAAATTGAAAGAACTTGCCCATGAATCGGATGCAAAGAACAATAGAGAGTACAGAAGAATGAATGATGGATCTTACATTTTTTCCTATAAAATTCAGTTGGTTTTGGCATCACATGTGAGAAGGGAACATAATGAGAAATGTAGTTGAATTTTTTATTAGGGTGGGAGCGATCAAGAATTTCATTTTAGACTTATGAAGATTGAGATGCATATTAGATTTACAAGTGGGTAAGTTAAATAGAAATCTATATATGAGTCTGGGATTCAAAGGAGAATACTACATAAGGGCAATCTGGTGGTGCAGACCAAAAATCTTTTTACTAGCCAGGGAAGTTTACCTTCTCTTTCTCAGTATGCTTCATTTTCTCAAACTCATAAGTGAATTGAAATTTCACACACACACACACACACACACATACACACACAATCTGGTAATAGCAGTTAGCATTGTTACAAGATATATTCTAGGTTAGAAATCATAAGAAAAATAAAAGGAAACTGAAATAAAAGATGCAAGGACATACTTACATGTAAGTACTAAAACTAAATGATGAAATTTCACTGATATTGAAAGAAGTACCTGAAGAGCTACTTGGAAACTGCAAACACTCTCTCAATTTTTATTAGTGTGGACAGATACAGGTCTGGTAAAACTTCCTATCATTGGGAAATAACCAAATTTTCAGAGTATGTCATTAGGCAGTTTACACAAAACAGTATCTAATAGAATCATGTAAACTTGAGAAACAGACTATTCAAAGCATTTTATGTGGAAATGGCCTGGCCAAATAAATGGCCATCAAAATTATAATATAACCACTCAAGGGTGGAATATCTGATTTTAAAATCTGGAGTAATTTATTTCATAGCTAGAGAAAAAAAAGATGATTGGGAGCTCAAGCATGGCTATGAAATATTGATTTTACCTGAATTTTACATAATAGTATGAAGGTTTTTGTATCCAAAAAATGAAGAATAAGTATCTCAGTCTTTACATTTGTGGTCAAGTTGCTTGACTATTCCATTTCTTTGAAGTGGAATGAAAGAAATATCTTTAGAACAGCAGTTCATATGTAATTATAGTACTTCTGAAGAAGGTACAAGTTGGCTCCATTTAGGGTTTCCTAGTGGAAATTTCTGCTAGATTTCTAAATGTATTATGAGGTTATCCTAAATATTCTTGCCTGCCTTAAAAAACCTCCATAGGTGATAGGGCATAGCCATTGCTACCATGGTTTGGAACTGAGCAGGGCTAGAAGCAAGGTTTAATTTATGCCAAGTTTACTGGGATACAAAATCATAGGCAACTCTGAATTTTGAAATGTTGAAATTACATATTGAACTATGTCTCACCTTTATGTATTGAGATCTCATGTGACACCCATCAATGCTAATATATTTTATCTACACATTTCTCACAGGGTGCCCTCATGCTCTGTTTGATAAGCCTACAATTAATTTCTAGAAATTGAAATGGTGTTCTCAGTTCCTAGCAACCCATATGACATTTTCAGCAAAGTTTTTGTCTAATTTAATTGCACTGAAATTTTAATAATGATGAGGCAATCTCCCATGTCCTTCATCACACATTAGAATGCTGGATTTCAGAAATGAGCCCTAGACAAGAGCAAAGAAATCTTATTCAGCCTCACACTGGCTGCATGCTTTCAGGGAAGACAATCAAACATCTCATTTTGTTGTTCAATTCAATAAATTAAAGAGATTTAGCAAAACCTTTCATAGGCTTTTTCCAAACCTTATGAGTTATGACTCAATATTTAAATTATTAATCACTCTAAAAATAGTACCCAGTGATATTTTTATGCTAAAGAGTAAAGCTTCCTAACTTTGATTCATTGGTGACTTTTATTATATATGAAATATATTTGACATTTGTACTTATTTTTGTAGAAGAACAGCCATGAAAGTACAAAATCAACTCAGAAAGTAGATACGTTTCTTTTATATGAGAAAGGAACCAGATAAAATGAGTTGGTCTATGGTGCATAACAATTGGTAAAATTGGTGCTGATTTTGATGTTTATTGGGGAGAAATTTCGATTAGATTTCATTTAGTGTGGAAAATTGGACCTTGCTACAAACTCTATAGTATTCTGTGCTCCAGACAGGCTTACAGACCTCTCCATCTGTCAAATATCATGCTCTTTGGTTTGGAACATATTCCTTGGTTTGGAGCATTATGTTTGAACAGATGGAGTGGCCTGTTTGTAGATAAAATTAACAATGCATTTCTGTATATATTAGTTCGTTCTAGTTTTCATAATTTTTTTCCCTGTGGTATTTAAAACACAAATTACGTGTGTTGTCTAAAAGAGAGAGAGTATGAAAATGCTGAGCTTGAGCAACTCAAAATAACTCTACTGGAATTGCAGCCAACATTAAAGATTTTGAGAAATGACTTCACACATAGACAGAATCTTTGGAATAATTTTTAAAATATTGAACAGCAAAAATTCTTAGGTTCTAAATTTCTAAAACTGTGTAAATTAGAGAATTATAGCATTACACAATCAATATGATTTGAAGTTTTCTACTAAATGTCATTCTCATTGTAAACTATCTTTGCTCTACGCATATGCTAGAAGCCTTTATTGTTCAATAGAACTAGATGACATTTAAGATACTTCAAAAAGGGAAATTATGATTTAATTTTGTGCAGTTTGAATCAAAGTTATAAGAGTGCCCATATCCAAGGTAGTGTGCAAATCATGTAATCAAAACATTTGTACCCCTGTAATATTATGAAATTTTTTAAAAAGGGAAATTATTATAAGTCTTTCGTATCTTTTGTTAAATTTACTCCTCGATATTTAATTTTTTTAGAGGCTATAGTTAAAGGTATTGCCTTTTTGATTTGAGTTTCGGCTTGACTGTTTTTGGCATATATGAATGCCTCTGATTTGTGTATATTGATTTTATAACCTGAGACTTTACCAAATTCATTTATCAAATCAAGGAGTCTCTTGGAGGAATCCATGGGGTTTTCTAGATATAATATCATATCATCAGCGAAGAGCGCGAGTTTGATCTCATCTGCACCAACTTCGATACCCTTAATACCCCTGTCTTGCCTAATTGCTATTGCTAGGACTTCGAGCACTATCTTGAATAGGAGAGGGGAGAGTGGGCATCCTTGTCTAGTTCCAGTTCGAAGTGGGAATGATTTCAGTTTTTCCC
>CAUYRT010043778.1:0-11085 GCA_963574885.1 Lepilemur ruficaudatus
CTCAATCTCCTGGGCTCAAGCGATCCTCCTGCTTCAGCCTCCTGAGTAGCTGGGACTACAGGCATGCACCACCATGCCCGGCTAATTTTTTCTATATATTTTTAGTTGGCCAATTAATTTCTTTCTATTTTTAGTAGAGACGGGATCTCGCTCTTGCTCAGGCTGGTTTCGAACTCCTGACCTTGAGCAATCCTGCCGCCTCAGCCTCCCAGAGTGTTAGGATTACAGGCGTGAGCCGCCAAACCCGGCCCTTTCTTTTCTTTTCTGAGACAGGGTCTCACTCTGTCACCCAGGCTGGAGTGCAGTGGCACAGTCATAGCTCACTGTAACTTTGAATTCCTGGGCTCAAGTGATCCTCAACCTCAGCCTCCCAAGTAGCTGGGACTACAGACATGCACCACCATGCCCAGCTGTTTTTCATTTTCTGTAGAGACAGGGTGTTGTTACATTGCCCAGGCTGGTCTTGAACTCCTGGGCTCAAGTGATCCTCCTGCCTTGGCTGGAGGATTACAGGCATGAGCCACTGCTCCCAGCCTACCATTCTGTTTTAAATAAGCAGTTTTATTGAAATATAATTCACATACCATACAATTCACCCATTTAAAGTATACAATCCAATGGCTTTTAGCATATTCAGAGTTGTAGAACTATCACCAATATCTAATTCCAGAAGATTTTCATCATCCCATAAAGAAACTCTGTACCCGTTAGGTGTCACTCCTCCCCTCCCCCAGCCACTGTGTCTGCATTCACCTGTCTGGGCGTTTCGTGTAGATGGATCCGTAAGCTGCACGGCCTCACCCTTTCGGGGGCCTTCCGTGCTGTGCGTGGGGCAGGGTTTCGTGCCTTTTGTGGCTGAGTGGTGTCCACTGTGTGGACAGACCACAGTTTGCTCATCCATCCACCCACCAGTTGATAGACACTTGAACCATTTCTACCTCTGGACTGTTGTGAATAATGCTGCCACTAACATTCGTGGACAAGTCTTGGCATGGACATAGGTTTCTCTCGGGGAGATACCTTCCCGTTCTTCAGTTTAAGTGTCGAGGGCTGTAGGTCCTGTACTCAGCTACCAGGTAGCAGGAGTGTGTTTGTTCCCTTATGCCACGGAGGTCTGGGCGTTTGCTGTTCATCCCCACTCCCACACCTGGGCTTTCTGTGCGCAGGCCCAGCCCCCAGCCCCTGCACGCTGCCCCTTTGCAGGTGGCCGAGATCCGGGTTGAGATGGAACTGCGGGATGAGATTGTGCCCAGAGCCCAGAATATCCAGAGTCGCTTGGACCGACAGACTATAGAGACAGAGGAGGTATGGGTGGCTGGCCTGGGTGGGGACAGGGGTCTGCAGTGGCCTCCTCTTCCCCTTCCTCTGTCCTCCACCTCTTCTCCCTCTTCCTTCCACCTTGGTGCTGTCCCCTCCTCAGGTGAACAAGACACTGAAGGCAACACTGCAGGCCCTACTGGAGGTGGTGGCATCAGATGACGGGGATGTGCTTGACTCCTTCCAGACCAGCCCCTCCACTGAGTCCCTCAAGTCCACCAGCTCAGATCCAGGCACCCGGCAGGCGTGCCGGAGACGGGGCCAGCAGCAGGAGACCGAGACCTTCTACATCACGGTGGGGAGGGCCGGGTGGGGTTGGGGCAGGGGACATGCAGGGATGTGGTTGGGGCAGAGGGAGGGCTGGAGCCAGGACTAAAACTCTGGGCTTTTCTTGGGGCTTCCCAGAAGCTCCAGGAGTACCTGAGTGGGCGGAGCATCCTTGCCAAGCTGCAGGCCAAACACGAGAAGCTGCAGGAGGCCATCCAACGAGGTGGGCCCCTCCTCCCTCCCCCAGGGCAGAGACTCACCCGTCCTCTTCTCCCCTGCCTGGCAACCCCTACCCAGCCCATGTTCCTCCCCACCCAGAGAGGTTGGTTGGCATGTGGGGACTGGCCCAGCAAGGGTTCTGGCCTCTCTCCCACCCTTGGCTCTCAGCCTCTAGGCCACACCTTTCCCTCTGGGTGTGTTGAAGCCTTCCCGCTTGAGAGGCAGACCAGCATTTTTTCCTCCCCAGGTGACAAAGAGGAGCGGGAGATGTCTTGGTGAGTCTTTCATGAGGGGCTGGCTTGTTCCAAGGACCCGGGGCTCAGCTCTGCTGCCCAGTGAATTCTCGAATAACTCAAGAGGTCCAGGCGGGGCGCGGCGGCTCATGCCTATAATCCTAGCACTCTGGGAGGCCAAGGCGGGAGGATCACTTGAGGCCAAGAGTTGGAGGCTACAGTGAACTATGATGACACCACTATACTCTACCCAGGGTGACAGAGTGAGAGTCTGTCTCAAAAAAAAAAGAAAAGAGAAAAGCGGCCCAGAGCCCTGCCTGGCTGGCCGGGGGTGAGGCACCCTGTGCCCCATGCCCACTCCTGTTCACTGTAGGACCCAGTACACACAGAGAAAACTTCAGAAGAGCCGCCACCCCCGCCCCAACTCCCAGTATAACCAGAGACTCTTTGGGGGAGACATGGAGAAGTTTATCCAGGTATGTACTTTGCTTTGCACTCCTCCTGCTCGCACCCTGCCCTGCATGTTCCATGGCCGAGCAGCTGCTTGATCCATCCTTGCCAAGCTGCAGGCCAAACACGAGAAGCTGCAGGAGGCCATCCAATGAGGTGGGCCCCTCCTCCCTCCCCCAGGGCAGAGACTCACCCGTCCTCTTCTCCCCTGCCTGGCAACCCCTACCCAGCCCATGTTCCTCCCCACCCAGAGAGGTTGGTTGACATGTGGGGACTGGCCCAGCAAGGGTCCTGGCCTTTCCAACAAGGGCTCTCTGTGTGCAGGCCCAGCCCCCAGTCCCTGCACGCTGCCCCTTTGCAGGTGGCCGAGATCCGGGTTGAGATGGAACTGCAGGATGAGATTGTGCCCAGAGCGTCCTCTGTTTTTGGCCACTAGTCAACTGTCCCTTCCTGAGTGGGCCTTTTCCAGGCCTCTGCTGGTCTCCCCAATGGGCTGCACTGATTGAAGGGCACATCCTAACTAGTAATGGGGCAGCACGGCTTCTAGGGCTGAGATGCTGAGGGTTCCCCTGCAAGTGGATCAACACAGACACCCACAAGCCCCGCCTGTGGCCAACATGGTACAGGGGATCCTGACAGTGAAACAAGGGAAGCAAGAAAGATCAGAAAAGAAGAAATAACACTGTCATTCACAATGATGCAGTTATGTATATAGAACAAAAGAATCAAAAGAATCGACCAGCTATTTATTTATTTATTGAGACAGGGTCTTACTCTGTTGTCGGGGTAGAGTGCAGTAGCATCATCACAGCTCACTGCAGCCCTGAACTCCTGGGCTCAAGTGATCCTCCTGCCTCAGCCTGCCAAGTAGCTGGGACCACAGGTGTGTGCCACCATGCCAGGCTAATTATTTTATGTTTTGTAGAGACAGGGTCTCACTATGTTGCTGAGGCTGGTCCCAAACTCCTGACCTTAAGGGATCCTCCCACCTCAGCCTCACAAACTGCTGGGATTACAGGCCTGAGCTACCTCGCTTGGCCTCGACAGGCTATTTAAGAGTCTCATGCTCTACCGACTGAGCTAGCCGGGCGACTGCAACAGGCTATTTAAGTGAACAAACTTGAGTTTTGCAATGTTACTTGATTCAAGGTCAACATACAGAATGTGATTGCATTTCTACATTCCAGCAACAAATAGTTTGCAAATAAGACGTGAGGCACTACCTAAGATAGCATCAGAAATATTGGACACTTAGGAGTGAATCTAACAAACTGCGTCCTAGGCCTTCATGGTGACAATGGTAATGTATTAAGGGAAAATAAAAAGTGACTGAGTGACAGAATAGGACGTGTGTGTGAAGTAAACACTCTCTCTGTCCCCAGAGCTCAGGCCAGCCCGTGCCCCTGGTGGTGGAGAGCTGCATCCGCTTCATTAACCTCAATGGTAAGCAAGGCCCGGCCCTCCTGCAGCCCTTGCCACCTGGCTGGAGGAGGGGCCCACTGCCCACCAACTCCTTGTCCTCCCACAGGCCTGCAGCACGAAGGCATCTTCCGGGTGTCGGGTGCCCAGCTCCGGGTCTCAGAGATCCGCGATGCCTTTGAGAGGGGTAAGGATGGGCAGGCTGGGGTGTGGTGGAGTCTGGAGCGCACCGTCAGCCTCCTCACCCCACTATGTCACCTGCCCGCAGGGGAGGACCCACTGGTGGAAGGCTGCACTGCCCACGACCTAGACTCGGTGGCTGGGGTGCTGAAGCTCTACTTCCGAAGCCTGGAGCCCCCACTCTTTCCCCCGGACCTGTTTGGGGAGCTGCTGGCTTCTTCAGGTGAGACCAGGGCCCCATGCCGGCTGAGTGGGAGGGCCACTTGCTAGTGGTGGTGCCCCACTCACGAGGCTCTCTCTGGGGGTGGCCCTGGCCACAGAGCTGGAGGCCGCGGTGGAGCGGGTGGAGCGCGTGAGTAGCCTGCTGGCCCGGCTGCCTGCGGCGGTGCTGGTGGTGCTGCGCTACCTCTTCACCTTCCTCGGCCAGTGAGTGCTTCCTGGGGCGGGCTGGTGGTGGGGGCGGAGGGGACATAGTGGGAGTTCCCTGCCTGTGACCCACATGTGCCCGCAGCCTGGCCCAGTACAGCGATGAGAACATGATGGATCCCTACAACTTGGCCGTGTGCTTTGGGCCGACACTGCTGCCGGTGCCTGCGGGGCAGGACCCGGTGGCCCTGCAGGGCCGGGTGAACCAGCTGGTGCAGACGCTCATCGTGCAGCCTGCCCAGGTTTTTCCACCCCTGACGGTGCTGCCAGGCCCTGTGTATGAGAAGTGCATGGCACCGCCTTCTACCAGCTGCCTGGGGTATGGTCTTGGTGCTACCTGGCGGGGGGGTCCTGTGGAGGGGAGGCCCCCTCATGCTCCTTGCTTTGCTCTGAACCTCAGGGACACCCAGCTGGAGAGCCTGGCCGGGGAGAACGAGCCAGAGCTGGAAGCCGAGAGCACAGCGCAGGAGGATGGTGAGAGGTCGGGCAGGAGTGCCCCCGTCCCTACCCTGGGTGTCCACTCCACCCCCCACTTGGACCCCCTCTTCTCCCCAGATCTGGAGGGCGTCGTGGAGGCTGTGGCCTGCTTTGCCTACACTGGCCGCACAGCCCAGGAGCTGACGTTCCAGCGTGGGGACGTGCTGCGGCTGCATGAGCGCGCCTCGAGTGACTGGTGGCGAGGGGAACACGCCGGCACGCGGGGACTCATTCCCCACAAGTACATCATGCTGCCCTCGGGGTGAGTGGGCCCCAGCCTCAGGGATGGTCCATGGTTCCGCCTCGCCCTCCTGGGTCTTAAGGCCCAAGGCTGTCGCCCAGTGCGGCCCTTTACCCAGCGCACTCTGGAAGTCATCGTGCTCCCCCAGAGGTGCTCATGCTGGAGTTGTCCAAACCAGGGTTGCTGCCCTTCCCCCATCCCAAGTCAGGTTCTGTAGCTTTGGGCTGGGCCTGAGAATGAGCATTTCTGACCACTTCTGGCTAGCACTGAGCCTGCTGGCCCCAGGACCCCATGCTGGTCTTCCCCCAGGGCAGAGAAGCAGGTGGCAGGCTCAGGGCCACAGCCCACAGGGGAGCTGGTGAGCAGTCCGGAGGGTCATCTGGCCTTGGAGTTCATGCATCGGTGAGCACTGGGAAGGCCAGAGGGGTCTGGGGTCAGGCTGGGCCATGGCGGGGCGCTGGAGGTTATCAGGCGAGGGCTGCTGAGGGATGGGGGAGTCACAGCCTGTTCTCCTTGGCTGTACCGCAGGATGGGGGAGTCACTGCCAAGTTAGGTCAGAGCCTTACCAGGGCCCCCACCAGGCTCACTGTGTGTGCCCTGCAGGCCAGAGCCATGTGCCCTACCCGAGACCTTGGGCCCCTCTGGGCAGAGACGGCACTGCTTGGTCCCAGCCTCTTCAGAGCCACACGTGGAGGTGGACAAGGTGAGAGGGGGCACTGGCCATATGGCAGGTGAGGGATGCTACTCCTGGGGGGTCTCTGCCTCCCCTTAGGGACTAAACTTCTCCCTCCCTGAGGTTAAGTCTCTGCCATCTGTGGCCTCAGTTCAGGGTTACTTGTCACCAGATAAGCAGGCCCAAGGCAGAGCCCAAGGAGGGGAAAGAGGGTGGGGTGGGGGCAGTCAGGGACAGGGATGAGGGGCCTGGGGCTTGCACATTGGCCTTTGAGTTTGGTTCCTGAGCAGCGAGTGGCAGGCTCGAGTTGAGGCTGTCTGCATTGGTGTGGACAAGGGGCTCCTGGGCATCTGTAGCCAGGCTAGGTACCAGGTGGTGACATGGCAGGCTCTTGGCACGCTGGGGAGGATGAGAGGGACAGATGGCAAGGAGGCAGGAGGGGGTGGCTGGCTGGGAGCAGAGAGCAGGCTCAAGACATGGCCGGCAAGGGGCACAGTAGAGGGACCCTGCTCCCTGCTCTGTACAATGGGCCCCGTGAGTACTGGTGGGCTCCCGAGGCTGGTGGGGGAATGTGATCTCAGCCAGGGAGAGAGTACGCCCAGGGCCCAGCCAGAGGGGCCCCCATTCCAGGACTAGACCAAGCAATTGCTGTCCCCAGAGGAGACTGTGACAGAGACATGAAAGTGGCAGGAGGGAAACCAGGTGTGGAGTGGGGGAGGTGGCCTGGAGGCTGAGGGAGGAGGGGCGGGCAGCTGTGCCCAGCACTGTGTGGCCCATGGAGAGGAGGGGCTCTGGTGACAGAGTGGTAGCTGAGGCCTTTGTTTCTAGAGTGAGAGGAGCTCAGGTGGAGGCCTGGGCAGGGCCTAGCAGATGAGCCACGCACTCACTGAACACCCTCCCTCTCTCCTCCACCAGGCTGTGGCGCAGAACATGGAATCTGTGTTTAAGGAGCTCTTGGGGAAGACCACTGTCTGCCAGGGCCTCGGGCTGGCATCTGCCACCTCCCCCAGCCTCGGGTCCCGTAGCCGCCTAGGCAGGAACAAGGGCTTCTCCCGTGGCCCTGGGGCCCCAGCCTCACCCTCAGTGTCCCATGCCCAGGGCCCAGACTCAACCCTGAAGCCACACTGAAGTGCTGCTGGTGGAGGCTCTGTAGGCCTGCCCCTGCCCCCGGCAGCTGCCCAGTGGCTAGCCACTGTCCCCAGCCCTTTGCTTCTCCCTGGCCCTGTCTGGCAATACAGAGGAGGGTAAAGCTGCCCAAACAGGGGGCTCAGCTCCATGCCCCTGCCTGTGGCCAGCCCTGGTGTAGTCTGTTGGGAGGCAGCCGAGGAAGGAGGCTTTGCTCTGAGGGCTCGGTGGCAGTTGTTGGGTGGCAGGCACCCTCACTCAGGTGAGCAGGCCTGCCAGGACCCAGCCTGGCTCTTCCTCAGCTGCCTGGCAGGGGTGGCAGCGATTCATAAAGACCTATGTATTGATTCTCCAATGTGAGCTAGCTGTCTGTCTTGGGGGGCTGGGCAGGTGGATACAGGACCCCAGCACCCCCATGTTGGAGGTGACACTAGAACAACAGGTTAGGTGGCCAGAACAGCTTCCACTGGGGGTCTCCTGGCACATAGCTGTCCATGTGAGGGCTATCTCTATTGGGGACCTGCGACTTTGAAGGTTTAGTTGCCTGCATCGTGGGTTCTGGAGTTGTGCCCACCATTCCTCTCATTCAAGGAGGCCCTCACCGCATGGCAGATGAGCTGCAACTTTTATTAGGGAGAGAATGAGGAGGGAGAGAAGAAGGGAGGGACTAGGGAGGCATGGACAAGAGGGCGCCCTGGCCTCGCCTGGTCCTTCCTCTCTGGCTGCCCAGGGCCTCTGTCTCACCTGGCGGGCACTGCCAGGGTAGCGGGCGTGTGCTCCCGTGTTGCGCAGGGACTGTGCATGGAGGAGCTAACCTAAGGAGCCCCTGGGCCTTATGTCCTGGCGCTGAGGCCTCTTCGAACAGCCGGAGATGAGCTGGGGATGGTGAGGCTTGTCCAGGGCCACAGGCTGTGACCGATTCTCCATGACAACCCCCGAGGCAGCTGAGCTCATAGCACCTCTGGAAGGAAGGCAGCCACTGGCCCCTCAGGGAGAAGTGTCTTTGGCTAGGGAGGAGCTGGCAGTGGCACAGGACTCGTCTGGGGGCCCCAGGCCAGGTGGGGTGCGCCCGCGGGCACAGCAGAGCAGGCTGCGCAGCTCCGAGGACACGCTGCTGCTAAAGGAGGCGTAGATCCAGGGGTTGGTGCAGCTGTTGAGGCTGGCCAGCAGCATGAGCAGTACAAAGGGTGGCCCTGTGGGGGGTCCAAGTGGGACTGTGACCCTGCATGCCCACTGGGGGCCAGCAGCCCGCGTATGCACGAGGGACAAAAGTGTGTGTGCAGCCAAGCCTGAGTAGCCCCCGTGGCCCCAGCCCCAGCCACACCCACCTTCCCGAGGCGCCTCTGGGTCCCACGCTGCCCACAGCTGCACGAGGAAGAAGGGCGCCCAGCACAGCACATAGACAATCACAATCACCAGCGTCATCCTCACGGTCTTGGTCACGGCTGCTGACACCCGGGCTCCCTCGCCGGGACTGCCTGTCCGGCACACCCCATGGCGCCCTCCAGCCCTCTCTGATGGCCCCAGCACCAGACTGGCATGAATCTCCCTGAATATGAGGACCTGGCAGGCTGCAATACCCAGGGCAGGTGCCACGAACACCATCAGGGCAATCCAGGTGACATAGGCACGAAGGCCCCAGGGCTCTGCAAAGTGGGCCCAGCAGTCGAGGACCCCACTGCCATCTCCCACATCACGCTGGGCAAAGATGAAGAGCTGGGGCAGGCTGAGAAGGAGCGAGAAGGCCCAGGCCACCAGCACTGGCCGGTTCCAGTGAGCCCCACCTCCGTGGCGGTACGCCAGCATGGGACGGCAGATGGCGCGGTGGCGGTCCAGTGTCATGGCCAGGATCATGTAGGAGGAGGCATACATGCCCACCATCTGCAGGTACTTGACAGCCCGACACAGGGCATCGGGCCCGCGGAAGCGGTCAGTGGCATCCCAGGCCAGCTGAGGCAGCACTTGGAACAGAGCCACGGCCAGGTCGGCCAGGCATAAGTGGCCGATGAAGACGTGCATGGGTGCCCAGCGGCCTCGCCGGCCCCGCCTCGCCAGGACCCCCAGCACCAGGCCATTGCTCAGGGTCACGGCCACAAACACTGTGGAGAGCAGGGCCAGCTCTGCCCGGGCTAGCAACGGGTCCCGGGTGTCCAGCGGTGGCTCCTGGCTGCTGTTGCCGGGCAGGCTAGGTGGAGAGAGGGGCCCGGACACAGCTGGGCAGGGGCAGGGGGAGAAGGCCAAGTTAGAGGGTGCTGTGCAGGGGACTCAGGCCCAAGGAGGCTCCCACCTGCCACCAGAGCCGGTGGCCTGGGCAGCCATCATCCTGGGCCTCCTGGTTCCCTCACCCATCTCTGGATGCCACTTCCTGGCTCCCAGCAGAGGGGACTCCTCCAAGGAAGCCATGTCTGTGGGGAATTGCAGCCCCATGCCCGCCCTCCCTGCTCATTGACAGCCTGGAGAGACAGATACTTTGTCCCCAGCCCCAGAGAGGACGGTGAAGGAGGTCTCTAGAAAGAGGGGCTTCTCTGCATCCTCAAACCCACTCTGCCCACCTGGCTCGGGGGACACAGTGCTGGAGCCTTACCTGAGGTGGTGGACGCCACGAACATGGTGGGGCCGAGGCAGGTGTCCTGAATGCCTGGAGGAGACAGGGGGCGAACTCAGCCTCCACCAGAGAGGCCAGCCCCGCTGCCCGTGGTCTCTGGATGGGAACCCTTGGGAGGCACTGGTGGCGCACGCCTGTGAGTGTGTGTGTATTGGTTCCTGGGCAGGGAAGATAGACAGTGAAACACAAAGAGTCCAGGACCCACCCAGGCCGTCTGCGAGAGTGGGATTTGGGAGTGGGCACCCAAGGCAGACACATAGACCCCCCATGCTGCAGAGGCCAAGAGAGGCCACCTTCAGAGGGCTGAGGACTACACAGGAGGGGACCTTTCACAGCCCCTTACCTGGCCAGGCTCCTGGGCTCCTGGGCAGCTGGGTGGCAGCGTGAAGGTGGCCCAGGTGCTGGGATCTGCTCTCCACCACCGCCCCACCCCAACCCAGCCTCTGGGAGTGACCTGCCCAGGAGGGGACTTCCTCCCCTCCTCCCACATGCCTCCCTGCTGTGTCCCCAGGCCTCCTTTACACCCCGCCAACTGCCGCTGCAGCCTCCGTGCCACCCGCCTGCTCTCCCCCAGCCCCAGCCCTGCAGGACCCACCTTATGAGACCATCTGGCCTGGCTGTGCCCCTGGGAGATGACTTAGCTCAGCACCTCCATTTTATAAGCGGGGAAACCGAGGCCACAGATGGGTGGGCCTGGCTCAAAATCACTCAGTTTTTTTCCAGGCAGAGCTTCACTCCCTTTGCCTAGCCGGGCTGCTTCTGCCTCTTTGGGCTCGGCCAAGCAAGGGGTAAAGGCACCCTCTTTGGGCCCCTCCCAGGCCACGCAGGCCCCTCCTCCTCCTCAATTAGGTTGGCCAGAGATGAGGGACAGGAAGGGGGGGGTGGGGCAGGGGCCAAGCCAGGGCTTAATGTGCCCCTGTGAGATGCAGCTTCCTCCCCAGGGTCCTGCGGCAGCCAGGGCTGCCGCCACCCTCTTCCTCCTCCCCCACCTGCAACTAGCTGTCCTTAGAGGAGGGGGCTGGGGACCTCCATGTGCTCACGTCTCTCTCTCATGCGATACAGCCACATGCCCACTAAGGTTCACACTTGACATAGTTGCACATTCATGTTCATGGACACATGCCACATGCTGGGGCATGCATTCCTGGAACTTGTTGCATGTGGAGGGGCGTGAGTGAGAAGGGAGCCTCCATGCCCCGCTTCAGCTGCGCCTTCCGCTCTGCCCCCCGCCCCCCCCCCCCGCCCGCCGGGGGGGCGCGGGCCCCGGCGGGGGGCGGCCGCGGGGGGGCGGGGGGGGGGGGGGGGGGGGGGGGGGGGGGGGGCGGGGGGGGGGGGGGGGCCGGCCCCCCCCCCCCCCCCCCTGGGCGGCAGAGGGCGCGGAGGCGGTCCCCGCTCTGGCTGGGGTGTCTGGGAGGGCAGGAGGACGCTGCGCAGGACCGCGACCGGGACCAGG
>CAUYRT010043782.1:0-71347 GCA_963574885.1 Lepilemur ruficaudatus
GCATGGACTAGTTCTCCCCGCTCTGCCTCAGGGAGTTGACGTTTGCGTCTCCTTCTTTGCCCTTTCCCGTTTGCGGGTCAAGGCACCCTGGCTTGTTTGCAAGTCACAAGGTGTCTTGAGGCTGATCAACAAGAAACAATCCGTGTGAGAACAGGTGTTCTGAGAACTGCTTTGTTCAAGCATGGCTGAGAGATGACCCGGTGTCCAGTACTCTGGCTGCCACCATCTATCATTCCTTTACTTAATGGTGCACTTCCAGCGTACATGTATGGTGGTTTCAGAATTGTTAACCCTCCGCTCTTGGAAACAACTTTATTACTTACATGCAGGTCTTTTGCCTTTAGTCTTGACAGACTCCACCCATTTCCAAAGTTTCTTAGGTCAGCACCCTTTTCCCCACACCCTTCAGAGAGGTTGTTTCATACATTTATAATACAATTAGATTCTTTTGTTACATAGTCTGCATTCTATCTGGGATTTCCTGTCCTGCTAAATGACTTTTTAAAATTTATATACATTTTACATGAATAATTACTGACTAATGTATACATTAAATTTAATGTATACATTGAGGTTCACTCTTACTGCAAAGTTCTGTGGGTTTTGATAGAAACTTACTGTATAGTGTTATGTATCCACTATTTACAGTATCATAGAAAATAGTTTCATTGCCCTAAAAAAAAATCCTCCAGGCTTCACCTATTCAGTCCCACTCCTGCCCCTTGCACCTCGCTTGTTTTATTTAACTGTATATCCTGGAGATTACTCCATAGCAATATATACATATATTCCTCCTTCCTCATTACAGCTGTATATTACTCCATTGTGTAGATGCACCATTGTTTACCCAACCAGTCCCAGCAGGGCTGACAGCAGGGCTCTTCTGCTGTCACAAATAGCCCTGCAATGAATTAGTAGGCACCACTTTTGAGTACCTATTATATGCTTTTCATATATTCTTACTTAATCCTCATTACTATCCTGCAAGACATTCCCATTTACCTATGAGAAACGTGAGGCTACTAAATTGCCCAAGTTCTCACTACCATGAGCTTCTTGAGGGTTGTCGTGTTTTCCACTGTATTCCTGACATTTTATTGAATGAAGGAATGAATACAACTCAACTAGTAAATGGCAGTGCAGGGAACTGAAGCCAGGGCTGTGAGCGTAGACTTATCTAGCCCAAAGGGTGCATTCATTACAGTCTAGCAGTAGGAATGGCAACCCTTAGGAGTGCACAAGATGATTCATTTCTTCGTGAAAAGAATATAACAATATCTAACTAGGTTTTATCCCATCCTTTTTAAAATGTCCATTTTTGTGAATATTTTATAATTACATAAAGGAACATGGAGGATATGTAGATTCTTATGAATAAATAAATATGCCCATATGGGCTGTATTCTCAGACATTGTTTTGTTGCTAAGAGTGTATGATCAAAACAGTTTAAAGACTATTGACTTCTAAGATTTGGGGATTTTATTAACTCCACCTCTCCTATATAGTGGTTTTTAACTGAAGGTGATTTTGCTCCCCCAAGGGCTGGGGACATTTTTGTTTGTCATGACAGGGGAACGGGTGCTACTGGAATCTAATGAGTAGAGGCCAAGGATGTTGCTAAACATCCTATAAATCACAAGATGGCCCCACAACAAGAATTATCCAGTCCAAAATGTCAATAATGCTGAGGTTGAGAAACCCTGTCTTACACCCATCACAAGGGGGAAAACAGAAGGGGAAAGAGAGAGCAGGATGCAGAAAGTAAGTAGGGTGTGATCTGTCTGTGGCTCTGATAACTGCTCAACTAATGTCAACTGAACAGAGCTGAGGAATGGTAGAAAGAGCCGACTGTGGAGAGGCTTGAGTGGGGTTGGGGGGAATGGCAGGAAGAGGAGGAAGGATAGGGCAAGAAGAGGAAAGGGAGAGAGAGGAGAGAAATACGGAGAGGAAGAGTGGCAGATTGCACTTTTACCAGATGATTGCAGCAAGATCTCCCACCTACTTGCCCTTACCATGTGACATAGACACTGCTCACAGTGCAAGTCTTTTTCTCTCTTCTTGAAACTAGATGGGCATGTGACTCCAGCAGAAGTGCCACTATGTCATAAAAGGTGATTCAGCTTCCACCTGGTCTTTGGGGGATTCCCCTTCCTGGAACCCAGTCACCATGAAGAAGTGGAGAGATCGCATGAAGAGGCCACATGCAGATGTTCTGGCCAACAGCCCCAACTGAGGTCCCAACTGATGACATCCAGCATCAATGACAGACATGGGAATGAAGATGCTACCAGCCCCTGACAGTGAATCACCCCCCGCCCTGTGTCTTTCCAGCTGAGGCCACAGACGTCGAGGAGTAGATCCAAGCCATCCCTGTTGTACCCCATCTGAATTCCTGTGAACAGGAACACAATACAATGGTTGTATTACGCCACTTAGTTTTGAGGTGGTTTGTTCTGCAGCAATAAAGAACTGGAACAGGAAGGGTGTAGGGACATGCTCGGGGTTCTTGGAACAGTAGGTGGTGTGTGCTTTATATATTAGTAAGGGTAATGCTAGCTGCTGTAACATACAAACCCCAAATTTCAGTGATTTAACACAACAGAAGTTTATTTCTCATGATTTGTTTAGTGCAGTGTTCCTGGGCGGTGGACAGTCTTCCATTAAGTCATTCAAGGACTCAGACTACTTTCATCCTGTGGCTTCGCTATTCCCCAGGGCTTGGAGTCCTCTGTGTCCAGAGAGCAAAACCGGGGAAGAGAGAATGGAGAAGGCACACCTGCTTCTTAACTGTGTTGTCCCAAAAGTTATTAGAGAGAACGGGTCACACGACCCCACCTAGATCCAAGGCAGGGTGGAGAGGGTAGGTTAGGAAACGTAGCCCCTGGTTGATCAGCCACTTCCCAGAAACAACTCTAAACTATAGGAAGGAGAGCATGGATTCTGCCAGACTTTAGAACTCAAGTTACTCAATTAAAATGATGATCACGACTGGTTCTTCCTCTCTCTCATTTCCTTCCTTTTTTTTCTCCCTGGAATGGAGACGGAGTGGAAGGATAGAGTAAAAGAATGGCATTTTGCTCACTCCCTGGCTTTTGTGTGAAACCAGCCCTTGATTGAAGAGTAAACTAGAAGCTGCTGTAGCACAGTAGTTAGGTATGTGGACTCTTAGAGCCAAGTTGCCTGAGTTCAAATCCTAGTTCTGCTATTTCCTAGATATGGGACCTTGAGCAAGTTTCTTGCTCCAAGTCTGTTTCCCCATTTGTCAGATGAAGATGATGTTAATTATAGCACTGAACTTATAGGATTGTTTTGAGGGTTAATTCTTATAAGATAGTTATTCCTGGCACATAGTAAGTACTCAATAATTGTTAGCTGCTGTTGTGGAAGAATGGAGTGTCAGCTTCTGCAGATAAACACTATCTCCCTATGCCTTTTCTGTGCTCATTTGTCCAAGAGACATAAGAACAAGATGTTTTTCCCCTCTTTAAATTGGTGAAGTTAGAAAGTTGAAATCCCTTCAATCAATTTTAGACTTTTTAAATAACCCATGCCCAAGCAAGATGGGTTTTTAAAATGTCTAAACCAACTAGTTTCCTCTGTGAGCGAGGATGATCTACTTTGGGGGCACAGCTCTGCCAACAGATTTAAAGCATGGTTTCCCTGTGTGAGGTTCAGTAAGAGTGAGATGGAACTTTTTCATTACGTTTTTGAAAGATTGAGTAGAGAAGAAAGGGGTCTTGATGTAGCATCTCAAGCAAAGTACTCCCTAAGTACTCTCTCTCTCTTTTTAAATTAAGTTTCCATACACTGCATTGATAAGTACTCTCTAATCTTGAGATCACAGGCCAACTTTTCAACAGATTGCAGGATTCAGCCATCTTGAGGGTGGGGTGGGAGGTGAGTGTGTGGATGGGTAACTCAGACTGGGAGGGACTCAGGGAGACCGGGGGCAGGGGGAGGTGAACACCCAGATGGGACGATACGGCCTGAGTGTGTGTGTGGTGGGAGTGGGGAGGTGGGACGCATTCTCATTCCTCCCACCGTTTGCTCCTTTATTCTACCACCATTTCTTCTCCACCCACCTCCAAAATGTAAGACTCTATGCTAAGAAGACATCAAGGGAGGGTGTCTCTTATTTTTGTGAAGTAAATGTTTTAAAAAAAACCAGAAGTAGGTTAGAAGGGAAAAAGGAACCATTTGTTTGGGCAGCTTGTGTATTAAGTGCTATTTTATGTAAACATAGGGTTTCGGGTATAGAGTGGTAAGATATTTGTGACACCTTCAGTCAAGTGTATTATATTCTGTACATATCTGAAATCAGTAATGAAGGCAGATGTTTTGGAGGTACTTAAAATTAGTATGGTAGGTATCCACCTCATTCCATTTTGGTCAGGGCACCGGCTGTTTAAGCATCTACATCCTTTAAGTTGCCAAGGATCGGTATCCAGTTCAAATATTTATTACCCATCTGATTTTATTAAGGAGGGAGAGAGGGAAGGAGGCAAGAAAGGAAGGAAGCTAAAGGGAGTGAAAGGCGGCTGTGGGAATCAGGCATCAATAACTACCGCCTTGCTTTCATCTTGCTGTAGAGTTGGCTTCGGGCTGTTTATTTTGCAAGTCATATGAGGTATCAAGCACCTAATATAAAATTTAGGCTTGGATGACTCGCGGTTGAGTCATATCACTCTGAGCTGGCTATTACTAAAATTCACAGAGATCCCTGGCTCAGTTCACCTTTGTCCAGGGTTGGGGAAGAGGAGCAGAGAGAGTGGGGGTGTTTCTCATAAGGAGAACCTTCAGTTCTATAACCCAAGGTTATAATGAGAATTTTCATCACATTTTTTTGGCTCATAAATTTATGGTACCATCAGCTCTGGTATATATTATTCAGAACTTGTTGAAATGTGCTTAAGTGTATTTCAGCTAGTAGCAGCCTTCCCTCTCCCGTTCGGTAATAACGTTTGGAGCTGTGTTTTTCAGACTCAGGTTAATGCTGAGTAATGAGTCTTATTACCATTTTAAAAAAAAAGGAATACAATAGATCAGAGGCCATCACACACAGAAAGGGTGAGTATTGCTTGGGAAACATTGCTCGTGTGTGTGTGTGTGTGTGTGTGTGTGTGTGTGTGCATGCGCATGTCTTGGGTCTCAATGTAAAATGGGTGTTTTACTGAAGGCTGTGGTCAAAAAGAAGTTGGGAGGCTTCCCGGTGCCAGACAAGATGGAGTAAGCCCATTGCAGCCCCCTGGGATCACAACTAAAAGTTCTGGACAAAATACAACTGCTTGAGGACTCTGAAAAGTAAACAAGGAGGTAAATCAGGGAGGGGAGTCAAAGCTTGAAGAAGCTGTCTGTATGGTGTGAGTTTCTCCAGATTTTCTCCTCTTTTCTCTCGCAGCTTTGACCCGAGAGCAGGTCCAGTTGGGGAGCTGCAGGATCGCAGAGACGGCAAAATCTCGGAGAGAAACCACATCTCTGTGACCAGAGCACTTGCGAAAAAGTTCCTGTGAGCCAGAGTGTGGGGACGGGAATCCCCTTTAAAAACATTTCTTTTTCTCTCTCCTACATCTGTCCCAAGGGCAGGCTTCAATAGCGGAGCAGTGGCGGCAGCAATACAAGCAACTAAAATTTCAAAAAGAACTCTGTTATGCTGGTAAATTGACTAAGAAAGGGAGTCCTCTTGCGAGTCAGGAAGTAAAGGGGGAATCTCAGAAAGAAACCAGCTAGAGAGCGGGAGCCCTTAATTCTGTGTACGAATCAGCACAAGTTTTACATGGTAAAAACAAATCTAAAGCAGTGTAGCAAAGTCTTTGAAAAATTGAAATGACATTGGAACCATGGCCCACAGATGGTAAGACAGAACTTGCGGTTTAAACCTAACTTCATTGATTGCCTGCTAAGATAAAACAAGGTCAACATTTTCTAGAGCAGGGGTCAGCAAACTGTTTCCATTAAGGGCCAAATAATAAATATTTCAGGCTCTGTGGGCCATACAGTCTCTATCACAACTACTCAGCTCTGCCATTGCAGTGGCAAAGCAGCCATGGACACTATGTAAATTAATAGGCATGGCTGTGTTCCAATAAAACTTTATTTATGAAAACAGGAGGAGGGCTGGATTTGGCCTGCAGGGCCTAGTTCACTGACCCTTGCTGTAGAATTTTAATGAGACCCAGAGTCTCACAGCATACTATTCAAGATATACATGATACAATTCAGAATCACTCAACAAAGACCTAGGAAAATGTGACCAATTTTTACGGGAAAAGATGATCAAAAGATGCCAACCCCAAAATGACCCAGAGGTTAGAATTATCAAAGACTTAAAACCGCTATCATAACTATGTTCCATGAGTAAAGGGAAGCACACTTGAAATGAAGGGAAAGAGAAGTTCTCAGCAGAGAAATAGAGTCTCAGGGGCTGTGGGTCTAATGTTCATATTATTGGAGTTCTAAGGGAGGAATAAGAGATTAGTGTACAAGAAAAAATTTGAATATTCTCAAGTTTGGTTAAAGACTTAGATTCAAGAAACTCAGTGAACCCCAAACAGGATGAATACAAAAACCAACCAAACAAAAAAACTCCAGAAAACTTGTTTCAGCCTTTCAATTACAGTTTCTTCTCTTCTCTCAGAGTTGCCAGCAGAATTGCTTTCACCTTACGAAAAGCAACTTGCTGCATAAGATATTCAATGATTTGATCTGCTTCTGCAGCCTTCTGCTCCAGTCTCTTTAAAACAGCATCATTCTTTGCCATTTTTGCCAAGAAATGGCAGAAAATCATGAAACAGTTGACATAGGTTCTCCGAAAAAAATGTTAAAAGCAGTCTGAGAAACAGTATGGCAGTTCCTGAGAAAATTAAAAATGGAATTACAATATGAGCCAGCAATTCCACTTCTGAGTATATATCCAAAGAATTGAAAGGAGAGCCTCGAAGAGATATTGGTACACCCAAGTTCACAGAGGCACTATTTATAACAGTCAAAAGGTGGAAGCAACCCAAGTTTCCATCAACGGATGAAGGATAAACAAAACGTGGACTATATAATAAAATGGAATGTTATTCAACCTTAAAAAGGATGGAAATTCTGACCCATGCTAAAACACGGATGAACCTTGAGGGCCTCATACTAAGCAAAATAAGTCAGTCACAAAAAGGCAAATACTATATGATTATACTTATATGAGGTATGTAGCATAGTCAAATTCATGGAGACAGAGAGTAGAACGTTGGTTGCCAGGGGCTGAGGTAGGAAGGGAATTGGGAGTTGTTGTTTAATAGGTATAGATGTCAGTTATGCAAGATGAAAAGAGTTCTAGAGATTGTACAACAATGTGAATGCATTTAACACTACTGAACAGTATACTTAAAAATGATTAAGATGGTACATTTTTTTTCTTTTTTCTTTTCTTTTAGGGACAGAGTCTGGCTCTGTCACCCAGGCTGCAGTGCAGTGGTGTAATCATAGCTCACTGTAACCTTGAAATCCTGGGCTCAAGCAATCCTTCCATCTTGGCCTCCTGAGTAGCTAGGACTACAGGCACGTGCCATCACACCTGGCTAATTAAAAAAAAATTAGTTTTTTGTAGAGACAGGGTCTCGATATGCTGGCCTCAAGTGATCCTCCTGCCTCAGCTTCCCAAAGTGTTGAGATTATAGGCATGAGCCACCACGCCTGGCTAAGACAGTAAATTTTATGTTAGGTACATTTTACCTTAGTTTTTTAAAAGAAGCAGTCTGAGAAAAAATGATGGATTAAATGTAGAATGATTATTTCAACAGTGGTGGATTTTTTTTTACCAGAAACCATGGAAGAAAGAAGATTGTAGAACAATATCTATAAAGTACCAGAAAAACAAAACTATATCCAGAGAAAATACATTCAGGAATGAAGGCAAAATAAAGACATTCTCAGATGAAAGAAAACTAAGCAAATTGTTGGCAGACCTGCTATAAGAGACGTGCTAAAGGAAGTTTTTTAGGTTGAAGGGAAATAAATATACCAGAAGGAAACTTGGAACTTAAGGAATAATACAAAAAGTAAATGTCTTTCTTCAGTTCTTTAAAATATGTATGACTATGGAGAACAAAATTATAATACTATCTGGTGAGGTTTTCAATGTATGTAGATATAATTCATATGAAGGGGCTTCAAAAAAGTTCATGGAAAAATGGAATTAAAAGATAAAATATAAAATAGAAATTATTTCTCAACATAAGCTCCACCAAGTTCAAGACACTTTTGTAAGTGATGATACCAGCCATTTAGTCCACCTTGAGAATTTAGCCATGCCAATGCAGTCTTTTTTGTTATTAATTGAAGGAAAATGGTTGCCCTTTATAGATTTTTTAAGATTAGGAAACAAAGTCAGAAGGGGCCAAATCAAAACTATAAGGTGGTGTCTAATAATTTCTCATCAAATGCTCACAAAACTGCCCGTGTTTCATGAGAGGAATGAGTAGGAACATCGCTGTGGTGGACCCTCTGGTGAAGCTTCCCTGGACATTTTTCTGCTAAAGCTTTGGCTAACTTGCTCAAAACACCCTCATAATAAGGAGATGCTATCATTCTTTGGTCCTCCAGAAAGTCAACAGGCAAAATGCCTTGAGCATCCCAAAAAAACTGTTGCTATGACCTTTGCTCTTGACCAGTCCATTGTTGCTTTGGCTGGACCACTTCCACCTCTTAGTAGCCATTGATTTGACTGTGCTTTGTCTTCAGGATTGTACTGGTAAAGCCATGTTCCATCTCCTGTTACAACTCTTCAAAGAGATGCTTCAGGATCTTGATCCTGCCTGTTTAAAATCTCCATTGAAAGCCCTGCTCCTGTCTGTAGCTGATCTGGGCGCAATAGTTTGAGCACCCAGCAAGTGGAGAGTTTGCTCAATTTTTTCAGTTAGAATTGTGTAAGTTGAACAAATTGAGATGTCTATGGTGTTGGCTATTGTTTATGTTGTTAATCATCGGTCCTCTTCAATTAGGGCATGAACAAGTTGAATTTTTTCCTTGAAAATTAATGTGGTCTGGTTCTGCAGGCTTAATCGTCAACATTATATCATCCCTTCTTAAACCAAGTTATCCATTTGTAAATTCTGATTTGAAGCACTGTCCCCAGAAACCTTTCGTAAAACATCAATGATTTCACCATTCATTTGATATTTGTTCTTATTTCAATTTTAGCAGAATTTCTGTTGCTCTGATAGGGGATCTTTTCAACCTGATGTCTTATCTCTCTTCGTGCCTCAAACTAGATCCTATAACAAGTTAGTATGAGTTTATTTTGGTGCAAAAAAATTTTGAAATCCATGCATAGTTTTTCCATAATAGGTGTTTTCCATGAACTTTTTGAAGACCCCTTGTATAACAACTATAACATAAAGAAGTGAGGGTAAAAAAGATCTAAATGGTTGTAAGGCTTCTGCATTTTACTTGAAGTGATAAACTAGTAACTGTAAGTAGTGAACAGTTAGGAATGTGTATTGTAATCCTTAGAGCAACCAACCTCTTAAAAAGTATAGAGGTAGAATCAAAAGTCAACAGGCACATTAAAGTATTCAAATTATTCAAAAGGTGGCGGGAAAGGGAGGAGATAGGAACAAAAAGACAAAGGAAACAAACAGAAAACAAATAGATGGTAGACCTAAATCCAACCATATTAACTGTAAATGGTCTAAATGCACCAATTAAAAACAAGGGATTATCAGACTGGATTAGAGAACAAGACCCAGTTACATTCAATCTTTAAGAAATCCACATTAAATGTAAAGACATCATACATAGGTTAAAAGGATGGGAAAAAAAAGTTTGGAAACCAGTGTTTAAAGAGAAGGCCTGGGTTTTCATCTATCAGGTAGCTAGGCTGCATGGGACAGGTGTAGTGGGCTCACTATTGGGACAAGCTTAGTGTCCCTACAAGCAAAAATGGCCAGATTCCCCACAACAGCTGTCACTTCAGGTAGGGACTATCACACTCACCATGCAGAAGCCACACGTCACAAATGACTTGCAGAACCAAGTTGCACAGGGCTTCCTCTTGCTTCCAAGAATCCTAATTTGGCCTTTGCCAAAACAAGGGGACACTTTCCCTTGGGGGATGCTTTGACCTGTCACAACTGTGGGTGCACTGCAACTACCCTGGCAAGCTGGCACAGGCTCAGAAGATTCCGGTCTTGCGGGAATGTACTTTATGCTCCGATTCTGTGTGAATCTCATCTTTTTCATCATGAATCTAAAATCACCACCTGGCTGTATATAGCAGCTTTCCAAACTGTCTCCAACCAGGAAGTAAGTGTTGGAAAGCCCAAGATGTATGAAGGGCTCAGTTGCTGGCGCTTAGTTTCTGCCTCTAATCCTCAAGGCTTCACACAGCTGTTTTGACCTGCAGAGTACAACTGAAGGGAAGCCAAATGCTGTCATCAAGAGGCTCTTGCCACTGGAAGCAAATAAGGTCACTATTTCAGGAGTCTGTGCCACTATCCCTTTGCAGGTGAATAAAAACACACGTAGGGCCTATTTTAAGTAAAACTGTAGAGATTTGGATTGCAGAAACATTGGATAAACTGTAGATCAGAGTATGCCAGGATTAGTTTGGAAGTTTTCATCAATTTTCTAGTCACGATCAAACATTATCTCAGAAAATGCTTGACTTCCTGCATAAATAATAGAATTTTTTAATGAAGATTAGTTCAGGTTAGTTATTTTTAGCCTCAGAATCAATGGCCTCAGTCCAAATAATATCGAGTAGATATGTGTGTGCCCGTGTTTTATGACAAAGGTTAAATTCCAAAGTTAATTGTGACAATCACTTGAATTTTGAAGTCACATTCCCCACTGTATACTTATGGGAAAGCCTGTCTCTACTTCCAACTTTTTCTCTTATGTTCCTACTGTAGAGACTGTTACCTGAATCCTAATGTCTGTTTTTCCTTCCTCCATAGTAATAGAAGCCTGATCTTAGCCAGGCATATCGCTACCTAGAATAGACCAATCCCCCCAACTTCCCTTGTAACCAGGTGCAACATACCCTGGACTAAGTCCCGCCAGGAGTTTTAAGAGGAAATATTCCGGACGGCTTCCTAGGAGCTTCCTTACAACACTGCTGGCATGTTTCCCTCTTCCTCTTTGTCCCCTATTTTATCCATCCTGCTGCTTGGAAAGTAGATGTAAAAACAGCTGGAGTGCTAGCCACCGTCTTGACCATGAAGACCCAGGGAAGGCGTCCAGTTTCCTGAGGACTTTGTGAAACGGAGTCATCATACCAGCCCTGGGCTGCCTACTTTTGGACATTCACATGAGGGAGAAGTAAATTTCCATCTTACTAAGTCACTGCTAATTTTGGTTTCTGTTCCACATAGCTGAATTTAGTCCTTACATAGTTCCTAATGACTAAAACCAAGAAACACTCTCAAATAAATACTAGGAAGAAGTTCTGGACAGAGAAACCATCCGAATCTATCCTTTGTAGATGAAAAATGTAGTCAACTACCTTTCTTGAGACATTTCACAATAGGGTTACCAAGAGAAAAACCAATAGCCCACAGCCAAAATAGGCTTCATAAAGACCCTACATGGAAGGCCAGTCTTAGTTCTATGTGGTTTGGGGGAAAAACAGACAGGCCGGGGGTGGTCTAGTTCTGGCTCCCTGATGCTGCCTGCCTTGGCTTTGGGTTGGGTTTTCCTCCGTGAACAATGAGAGTGTTAAATTACATAGCTCTAGGCTTTCATCCAGCACTGAAATTCTAGCCCATTTTCTACCCTCCATTAGATTATATACTCCTCTTGGATATGTGAAATAATCTATGTAAAGTGCTTATCACTGTGCTTGGCACATGGTAAGGTACTCTATAAATGTCAGCTATCAGGACCAAAGTGATTCATTTTTGTAATTTCCACAGTGTCTTTCGCAGAGCAGGTGCTCGTAAGTGTTCACCGATGCCCTTGAGAAGGCCTTCCGATCAGCTCATCCCCTACGTGCCCCTTCCCGGGCCTCCTCGTATCAGCAAGAAAAACCCAAGAAAAAGAGCCTCCTTAGGTTCCAGGTTACACGAATGCACAGGAGAAAAATCAGCAGATGAAGGAGGAAATACACCATTTATTTACAATTCTTTCACTTTATCCACAATTTCCCATACAAACATAAAAACTAAAAAAATAAAACCACCACTTGGGGAACACAAGTGTCTTTCTGTAATTAGTCCAGTTGAGGGAGGGGCAGAGCCATCTCGCTCTGCGAAGGAGACCACTGAGGCACACCGAAGGGTAAAAAGGAAGGTGGGGAGAATGCCTGAGAAACAGCTCCAGATGAGAGACCGACCTCATGCTGCTGTGTTGCAGTGGGCTGCACTGGCAAAGAGACTCAACGGTGTCACCCCCCTGGGGACACTGCTCGGCTAGAGGATGACAGCTACCTGCCCCCCCAACAGCCCTCCACTACCAAATACCAAAAATGGAACACTCAGCCGCGTGGGGTGCGAAGGTGATGGTAGGGGACGATGAATGCCGCTCTCTGAGAAGAGCCCCAGACCCCAGGGACACAGGAAATCTCTTTCCTTGGCACTAAATAGTCACAGCTTCTGTCCTGAATACGATGCTGACTTAAAAATGTAAAAACAAAAGCTCTCCCCAGTTGCCCGGGGAAAGGCAGGAACTAAAAACACACAGAATGGACTTGTCTGCCTCTGCAGTCCCTTCTTGGGTTGGCTGCTGGGGGGGGGGGAGGGGGGGAAGAGGAGGGGGACTCTGAGACACTGATGCTTGAGGTGGCTGCCACTGGTTTTCGAAGCGGCTCCACCACTCTGCCAGACTTACTCTAGCGGCCTCCTGTTTCGCTCCCCCCATAGCGGGGCACCCAGAAGCCAACCTGGAGACGCGGAAGCTGCCTGCCCAGCAACTTCATCTGTGCTAGTGACCTAGATTGCTTTCACATGTTGATGCACATTATAAATATAAAATCATATCTGCTACAAAGAGGACATATTTGTACATCTTTACCCATATACATAATAACACAATTTACACATAATATCTTGGAGTGGGTCATCATGGAAAAAGGGTTTGGAGAGGTAAGTAGCCCCTTCTCCGTCCCCTGACCTGATCCTTCTCAAGGGACGCTTGTACGCTTGGTCACTGGGACCCTTCCCAACTGGTCTGATGGGGCTAGTGTGGGCACAGAAATCCAGACGTGTAACTAAATGCTGATGGGTCACACCCACACACACAGACATCTGGTGAGAAAAAGAAAAAGAAAACGCCTAGCCCTTGGGTGTAGGCCTCTTCCCAGAGTTAGAAGCATCAGTGCCTCTTCCATCTAGAGCAATGTCTTATTAAAAAGCTGTCCCTCGCTGGCTCAGACTAGGGCACAAGGGGAAGGGCTAGGAAACCAAGGAGAGGGAAGAGGGGCCAGGAGTCTTTTGAAAACATAAGGCGTTTTTGACCTATGATCAAATCAAACTATGTCACAAAAATCAACTGTATCAGCTGGGGCCTGGAGGTGAGAAACAGCCAGTCCACGTACGGACTATGGGAGTGAGACCCTGAGCCTTCCCCTTCTTTTTTCCAGTTTCTTTTAAAGGGGCAGACAACCCTGTACCACCTTTTCTGTCCTCTTCCAGACCGGGGCCCATCCACATGGCATGGAATACTGACAGTGGTCCAAGTGACACATCTGGAGACATGGAGTGGTGGACACCAAGAAGTTAAGACCTGGGCGGCGGGTGTGAGCTTTGTACAACAGGAGTGGTTCCTGGCCGGGGTCCACGGCTCGCACAGTGGCCACAGTGATCAGATTGCCATCAGAGATGGGGGCGGTCTGGGTCCCCGGGGGAGACAGCACCTATCGGCGGTAGTGATTCGGGGCATCGGCAAACATGTACTTGAGTCTGTACGCCTCGGCGAGAAGCAGCCCAATCTCTTCGTTGCCCCAGTGTATTGTAGGTAGGTTCTGTAGCAGCATGAGGAGACCCTGGAATGCAAGGGAGGACATTTATATACTTCCGGATTGCAGACCAAGGGACCAGCAGGCCCTCATGCAGAGACCAAGGCCTGGAATGGGGCTCCTTCCTCCTTGGTCACACACCCCAAAAAGTCCAGCCCCCCTCCTCCCAAAGAGCACACGGCCCTCAGCCCCTAATTCACCTTAGGAAGCCTTGAAAAGCCTCTGCTGATTCTCTGACCCACCAACATCTGCCTCGTTTAAAAATGTTATGGAGAATGACAATAAAGATTTTTAAGAGAAAAAAATAATCACTTATCCAAATATGATTCTCTCAAAGTATTCCTTTTCAGTATTTTCTCACACAACCTTCAAAAATGATTGTTCTCAATGCTAGCAGTCCCATCGTGTGGCTATGCCCTGATTTACTTAACCATTTCTCTTGTGTTAGGTACTTAATTTGCTTTTTTTCCAACCTTTGTTGACAAGACTGCAGCACAGATCCTTTTGTGTTTGACATTTGCCTGTCACTCCCCCTGTTCACTTGCAGTCACCGTTGTTTTCCTTCTGCCGCCTCCAAAGACTGGCCTCAGCCGACCGGCCTCAGCCTACCTGCCTGGCTGATTGCCCGCCGCTCCCCGTGTGCGCCCCCACCCAGCCAGGTCCACTTCGCACACATTTGTTGTTTAACTCATGCTGTTCCTTTTACTTGGAACGCTTTTCTCCTCCACTTGTCTAAATCCTATTCAGCTTTCAAAGTCCAGGTCCCTCAAACAGCTCCATAAAAACAGTCTGTTAAAGAGGACAGTAGAATAAAAAATGAATGTGTGATTTTAGGCTATCTCTGGTAATTTAGTTATCGATGCTGCTGCTACTGCTTCATGTTCTTTCTCTGTCTCTCTTTCTGAACTCAGTGTTCTTATTTTTCCCAATTATGAAGGTAACAGTTGTAAGACACAAAATCCAGAAGCCATAAAGAGACTTACACGTGTGATTACATACAATTTTGAAACCTCAGTATGTCAAGAGACACCAAAAACAAAGATAAAAATATAAGAACAAAATACTGATAACATCTATGAAAGATAAAAGGTTAATACATACAATCAATAAGGACTCCCTACAAACCAGTAAGAAAAAAGGCAAACAGCCAAATAGGAAAACAGACGAGTGACGTGAATGGGTAACATGCAGAATGTCAACGGCCCACTCACACACCATGATTACTCAAAAAAAAAAAAAAAAGCTTTTAGCTGATCAGAATATGGTCTACACCCAAGGGCAATATTTTGTGTTCTCAGTGTAGACGTCTTGCACATCTTTTATGAGATTTCTTCCTTTAGAATTAGAGGCTTAGCTGGGCACCAAGCTGCCCATGGCACACCACTGCTATGTGTGGCCAATACGATTAATTTCTGACCAAGTCTGGGATGTGAGCAGAAATGATAGATGTAACTTCTGGATTCTGCCTTAAACTTCTCCTTCTCTCCTTCCTAGACAAATGGATATGAATGGGAGAGTGGAAGTGGTCATCTTAGCCCATGCTATTAAAGCCATGTGTTGAAGATGGCAGAGCAGTGAGACAGAAGAGAGTGGAGCCCCTGACACTCTGGAACCACGTTAGCTCTGGACTGCTCACACTTAGACTGTTAGCCGAAGGAAAGTGAAAAACTGTCTTGTTTTAAGCCACTGTTATTTTGGGGTCTTGGTTACAATAGACAAGTTTATATCATCTTAAATACAGGCCATATCTATCAAAATTAGAAATGCGCATGGTTTTTGATTCAGCAACTCTGCTTCTATGTCCCTATCCTAGGAAAATATCCACCCTCATGTACAAAGGTATTCACTGCATCATTGCTTCAAATAGTGGGGAAAATGATACCAGGGAAGTGTCCACTAATATGGGAATGATTAGACAAACCATAGATTATCCATACTGTGAAATACAAGGCAGCATTTATAACAAGTGAAGTAGGTCTACATGTACCAATACAGAAAGATATAGAAGACATTTTGAGGAGGATAAAAAAGAAAATTGTAGGAAAATTTTATAGTATGATCTATTTACAATATGACCTCTTTTACTTGGGTAAGACAAAAAACACAATAGATGTGTTTATGCACATGTGTATATAAAAATTGTAGACAGTGAGGTGGTAAATTGGTTACCTTCGGCAAGGAAACCTTTCACTTTTCTCTCATTCTTCTGTACCTTTTCCAAGAAAGTCTTTGTATATTATTGTGTGATTAAACATTTTTTGAGGGGGTAATACACTCTCTACGGAAGTTTTGTTTAGTAAAACATAAAAATTCTGGAAATAAATTGCCCATAACTTCATGATCAAGAGGAAGCCATTTTTAAACATTTTGGCATATTTCCTTCTAACCCTTTTCCTGTACATTTTACACAGTTGAAATAGTTTCTCTATATAATTTTGAATCTATTTAGCATTTATCATAAGCATTTCCTTTAATGTTAAGGACTCCTGGTAGACATTTTCAACAGCCAAAGAATTTTCCATGATGTAAAATGTACCAAAATTTACTCTATATCCTCCTGTTTTGAGTATTTAATTATTTCTGGTTTTCCACTATAATAAAATTATAATGAATATCTTTGTGCATAAAACCATATCTTAGATTATTTACTTGGGCTAAATTCCTAGAAATGAAATTACTGTTTCAAAGGGCACAAACACTCATCCAGAAGACACATTCCAAAAAAATTTCCCTAGCACTCAATACTCAGTCTCATTAAAAAAATTAACTTTGTTAATTATAATGTCTTTCCCTTAGATCCCCAAGCCTGAGAACAGACCTTGAAGCCTAAGTCACAATGTAGGTGAACCTACAGAAGAACATGCTGCTTCTCAGTATGTCCACACTCGCCCTTCCATGGGTGCGGCGCCCACCTTCTTTCCCACACCCTCCAGGTACACGCCCCTCCAAACACTGTTGCTGAAATTCACTCAACCAAGCCTGCTACTCAGCCGGTTACTGATATTCACTCAGCCCACCAGATGCTATCATTTCTTTAAAAAGCTCTGCTTCTAGCAGATCTGAACATCTCCGGAGTGCTCACTTCTCACAGTAGAAATTCTTCCTTAGTTCGATCTCAGCTGCAGTCCTGTCTGCCCCAAAGCTTTCTTTTTTAGGAGAAACATCATTTCTACCTCAACTTATTTTTTAAGATGTTGACCTTGGAACATGAACTCCCTGGCCTCTGGCCCCTTTGACTCTTCTCTCCTGCTTCCTACTTCCTCCCCCCAGTGTGCCCCCATCCCCACACAAATCAGAAAAGATATTGCTTAACATTCTCCTCATGGAGCCAAATTTTATTCTAAATTAGGCAGACCCTTTATTATACAGGTCTTGACCTTTTCTGTACCTTAGACTCTTTTGGCTGTCTGGAGAAGTCTATTGATTCCTTCTCAGAATAATGGTTTTAAGTACACAAAATACATAGAAATCAAAAAATATACATTTTTTTGTTTTTAGAGACCAGGTCTTGCTCTTTCGCCCAGGCTGGAGTGCAGTGGTGTGATCATAGCTCACTATAGCCTTGAACTCCTGGGTTCAAGCAATCCTCCCACCTCAATCTCCTGAATAGCTAGGACTACAGGTGCACACCACTACGTCTGGCTAATTTTTTGGAGAGACAGGGTCTTACTATGTTGCCCAGGCTGCTCTCAAACTCCTGGCCTCAAATGATCCTCCTGCCTCAACTTCCCAAAGTGCTAGAATTACAGACCTGAGCTACCATGCCTGCTTGGCCCTAATTAAAATATATTTTAAAGAAATTTGTGATAGGCTGGGCGTGGTGGCTTATGCCTGTAATCCTATCACTCTAGGTGACTGAGGTGAAAGGACTGCTTGAGCTCAGGAGTTCAAGACCAGCCTGAGCAAGACTGAGACCCTGTTTCTACTAAAAATAGAAAAATTAGCTGGGCATTGTGGTAGATGCTTGTAGTCCCAGCTACTTGGGAGGGAGGCTGAGGCAGGAGGATGACTTGAGCCCAGGAGTTTGAGGTTGCTGTGAACCATGATGATACCACTGCAGCCTACCCAGGGCAACAGAGTGAAACTCTGTCTCAAGGGCAGGGAGAAGGGATTTGTACTATTTATCTCTGTGTGGTAAGATTTCAGGTACCATTTTTTTTTTTTTGAGAGAGAGAGTCTTGCTCTGTCGCCTGGGCTAGAGTGCCATGGCGTCATTTTAGCTCACAGAAACCTCAAACTCCTGGGCTCAAGTGATCCCCCTGCCTCAGCCTCCCAAGTAGCTGGGATTGCAGGCACCACAATGCCTGGCTAATTTTTCTATTTTTAGTAGAGACAGGGTCTTGCTCTTGCTCAGGCTGGTCTTGAACTCCTGACCTGAAGCGATCCTCCCGCCTTGGCCTTCCAGAGTGCTAGAATTACAGGCATGAGCTACTGCACCTGGCCGCAAATTTTTTTTCTTATTGGAGTTTTCTAATTTTCTATAATGGTTACATACACTTGCATAATTGATAACAAACAAAAATAGCCAACAAAGGGCCGAGCTCTCTAGAAGAGAATAATATTCTTTGCTGAGATGGGATACACCTATAATTTCCAATTATTCTAGCCTCAACAGAAAGCTCACAGAAGCTTCAAATAGTAATACCCCTGAACAAGTTAACCTGCCCACTTCCCCCAGAGAGGTTGGGCTCTAAGGAACCACTCTGCCACCTGGTGGCTATGCCTAGAAACTGCAGCACTACCACTTTCAGCCGTGGCCCCATCCCACCACCCATCATAGTGCTGCAACAGTGGGAAACCCTGCCCAGTGGATTAAAAAGTAGGAACTGAATAGTCATGGCTGGGGGGACAAAGGTGTTAATCACAAATCAGGAGCTTTCATCTAGGGGTAGAGAAGAGGCACTGCCAGGGCAGGGAGTGACTGAAGATTTGTTACAAAGCCAGTCCATGGGAGCATTAAGCATGTCATGCAGTCACATGAAATACGACAGCTGGGAGAAGACAGCTTGTAGGGCAAGCATCAGGGACAGGTTCCCAATTAACAGAAAAACCGCAATCGCCTTTCACAGAAGAAAGCTGGAAATGGCCGAAATAGCAAAAAAGGGCCAGGCACAGCTACCTGCTGAGAACCTACACATCCACAAAGGAAAAGGCGATACGTCAGAAAAGGAATCTAAGTCATATGTGAGGGGTGGAAAAAACAACTGGAAAGGGATTAATGAAGAAGGAATGGTAGGGAATAAGCAGAGACTTATCGACAAGGGAAAGGTACAGGGAAAACTCATTAGAGCATGCCCGACAGACGGAAGAATGGAGGAGGGAGAACATCAAGGATAATAATAGTGGCAGTTACCATTTATTGAGCATTTACGACGGACCAGACAGGGCTCTAAATGTTTTAATATGCTTTATATTAGTTCATTTAATCCTCACATCAACTCTATGAGATACATATTATTAGCTCCATTTTACAGATAAGGAAATTGAGGCACAGAGGTTAAGGAACTTGCCCAAGGTCACGGATTACTGCTGGGCTGGGATGTGGGCCCAGACGATCTGGTTCAAGAGCCTATGCTCATAACCACTATACCATACACTGCCTGCTCTGGAGTGAGAGGTGGGGCATAAAGTAGAAGGAACAAAAAGAAAACAGTCATAGAAGAGGCTGTTTGGGCCAGGCGCAGCCTGAGCAAGAGCGAGACTCCGTCTCTACCAAAAATAGAAAGAAATTAATTGGCCAACTAAAACATAGAGAAAAAATTAGCCGGCCATGGTGGCGCATGCCTGTAGTCCCAGCTACTCGGGAGGCTGAGGCAGGAGGATCGCTTGAGCCCAGGAGTTTGAGGTTGCTGTGACTAGGCTGATGCCACGGCACTCACTCTAGCCCAAGCAACAGAGTGAGACTCTGTCTCAAAAAAAAAAAAAAAAAAAGGAGGCTGTTTGAAGGAAATCTTGAAGAACTGAGTACATTTTTCTTATTCATTTTTATTTTTACTTAGTCATGAAGACCTCAGAATCATAGCAGGACTTGATGCCATACTGGTGTCACACTTTGCCAAGTCATCCAAAGAATATGCCAGCCTTCTTTTTCAACTTCTTTGTCTACTAACGCATTACTAGACCCAGCAGGCAGCTCACCCAGGCAATCTCAGTAACGGGTTTTGGCTCTCTGTGCATAATAGTTTGTCTTACAGCTGAGAGAGGTGAACCTGCTGCAGATGTCACATCTAAATTCTTGAATGAACTTTTATCAGTGCTGCCACCGTGGCTGCCTCCTCCCCGTCCCCCCTTCTCTCCCTCCTGCGCACCAGAGCAGCCCAGCCAGGGACTAAGAGCTGATCAATTTTACTCGGCAATAAGGGCCAGCACAACCAAAGATAGGATGTATTAACAGCAAAAGAACATAAAATATACGCTATTAAATAAGATACTACATGTAGAATCACTCTTCAATATTGGAACACTCTTCGCAAATGTAAAGTGTATTCATGCATGTAAAAATACTTTCCTAGTCAAATAACTACTTTAAAACAAAGCTCTCCTGTTTTGAGAATCAGTGAGATAGCAAAACATTTCCCCTAGTCCCAATTCAACTTTCTGAAAACATTCCCTTGCACATAAACTTTTGAGAGTCAAACTTTTATCCGTTGGTTTCTCCTGCGCCATTTGGCAAGCTTTCGTCTCAGAGAAAGCTGTACAGCATTTCCCTCAATGGCTTGTTTTTGTTCACATGTCTAGGAATCGTGCCCTTTCTCACACCAGCTTGTTTTGGCGGAAGATCTTCAGTTCCCAGGGCTCCCTCCAACCCTTCCTATGGGTGGGATTCAAACTGGCAATTCACCAAATGTCTGTAAAGACAGGGCTCGCATTTGGGCAATGTTCCACAATTGCACCCTTGAGTTCCTGCAGAAGTGGTGGGTGGATACCATCTGGTTCAAGGGATTTATTTACGTTTAGTTTGGTATTTAGGCCTGGAACATCCCACGGGCTTAGCACTATTTCATTTAATAACCCTGACCTGTTTCCCACAAAAGAAACCTTCAGAGTGAGAATCTCTCCAAGGTTTTCTTCCCTAAGATAGAAGACCAGCTGATACTTCAGTTTAGAGTCATTAGCTGGTCCCACTGACTCCCTCGTCATTTCCCTTTCTATGTTTGTATGTGTTTATTTTTTATTTAGACAGGGTCTCGCTCTGTCACCCAGGCTAGAGTGCAGTGGCGTCATCATAGCTCACTGCGACCCCAAGCAATCCTCCTGCTTTAGCCTCCTGAGCAGCTGGGACTACAGGTGTGCCACCACACCCAGCTAATTTTTCTATTTTTTGTAAAGACAGGGTTTCACTGTTGCTCAGGCTGGTCTCCAACTCCTAACCTCAAGCGATCCTCCTGCTTTGGCCTCCCAAAGTGCTAGGATTACAGGCGTGACCTTTTAATGTATTTAAAGGAACTTTGATTATTAGAGTCCCCTGCATGGAGCTTCTCAAAACCAGTTGTGAGCCATCTGAGGCCTTGTTGGCACCTGATGATTAATTTTACTTGGCAATGAGGGCCAGCACAACCAAAGATAGGGTGTATTAACACCAAAAGAACATAAAATATACGCTATTAGATAAGATACTGCACGTAGAATCACTCTTCAATATTGGAACACTCTTCGCAAATGTAAAGTGTATTCATGCATGTAAAAATACTTTCCTACTCAAATAACTACTTTATTTTTTTTTATTTTTTATTTTTTTTCAGACAGAGTCTCACTCTGTTGCCCAGGCTGTAGAGTGTCGTGGCATCAGCCTAGCTCACAGCAACCTCAAACTCCTGGGCTCAAGCAATCCTTCTGCCTTAGCCTCCCAAGTAGCTGGGACTACAGGCATGTGCCACCATGCCCGGATAATTTTTTACATATATTTTTAGTTGTCCAATTAATTTCTTTCTATTTTATAGTAGAGACGGGTCTCGCTCTTACTCAGGCTGGTCTTGAACTCCTGACCTTGAGCTATCCACCCGCCTCGGCCTCCCAGAGTGCTAGGATTACAGGCGTGAGCCACCGCACCTGGCCTCAAATAACTACTTTAAAACAAAGCTCTCCTGTTTTGTGGGCTCCCATGTTCTTCTGGGCTCTCCCAGGCACTGGTTTTCCCAAGATTACTTTTTAGGACTGTAGAGTGACCAGGCATTTGCTCAGGTGCCTGTCTTCTCTGACGCGGGCACACACTCTTCCTAGAAATATCATTAGAGTGGAAACAGTTTTCAGGCTTCCTGTGGGTCACTTTACTCTGTATACATTTTCTGCACGCTGCTTGTCTAAGTGCCTACAATTTGGCATAGCTCATGCTCTTCCTTGTGCATGCTGACTTTTTGGATTTTGGAGGTGTTTCCCTACTTCCCCCGGCAACCCCTTTGTGTTCTGGCTGTAATTATGTGGTGCTGCACACACCCACAGAGGGCTTCCATGTGTCCCCGCCCAGGAACTCACAGAGCTCACTCAACCAGCTCCTGTCCTTCCGGGTTGGACACTGACCTGCTTTGGGAAGTCTTCCCTGAAGTCTGACATCTGCAACCTGCTTTGATGACGTACTCTGCCAACGGATGCCAGGAATAAAAACATGTCTTCCAGTGAGCTAATTCTGTGGCTCTTCCAGTTTAGCATTGCAGGTTTAGTCTTGGCCAGAGAGAGGGTAGGAGGCTCAAAGTCCACTCTTAATGCTATGATTTTTTCATTTAACAATGGACTGTACACCCCGGAGACTCCCTAGCGCACTCTGCTGGCCTGGTGGGGTGCTGGGAGGATACAGACAGAGGCCCAGAGCTATGCGCTGCTCACAACCTGCACTGGTCTCCAGGGATCCCTGCGGCAGTCAGCTGTGGCGCACAAGCCTCTGCTGCCCACAGAGACACGAGTGAGGGTGGCAGGCCACATGGGAGGGAGAGCACAGATCCTTCTGGCAGTGAAGGAGAAGCAGCCAGGAGCCAGAATAGGAAGAGGTCACAGGGTGGACCTTGGAGGTATTCTTTTTCAGTTTTAAAACAGCCAATTTTTTTGTTCAACATTTCTTTGTAAGGAGAAAGCCTGTCAGCAGTCTCCACTGAGAGGGGAGGAGGGCAGCGGGAGTGAGCAGCTCCTTGCCTGTGGCCACCCCAGTGGGAGTGTAGCTCAAGGGCTCCAGGACAGGCCCCAGGTAGAGAGGCGGCAAAGCACAACGGTTCAGCGAGTGGATTCTGGATTTCCACCACTCACTCGCTGGGTGACCCTGGCCTAGTTATGTAATCGTGCCATGACTCAGTTTCCCCATTTGTAAAATGGGGGCATTAATTACAGCCTTATAGTACTATTGCAAGGATTAAATAAGTTAATATAGGTAAACATTTAGAATAGTGCCTGCACATTAAAAGTGCTAAGAATGAGCTATTATTAGATCGAACCTTATGAAACTGCCAATATTCAAATGTTTTGATCTACAAACACAACTGCATTCAATCTAACATTATTGTCATTATTCTATTACACCAGCCAAGGCTGGAGCCAGAATTGTCCAGGGCCCCCTGCTACAATGAGGAGCCTTGGTCCAGCTCTGCTAGAAGCTCTCATTTCAAGCAGCCCTTGGGTCCCTAATGACATAGCCATCCTGCCCCTAAAGCACTGTGCACAGATGTGCCTCTTAATGTGATCCTCCTTCATCAGTTTTTGGCCCTAGTCTAGCCAGTGGCCCCAGACTACTGGTTGGCCAGGGAGAAGCAGGTATCCTTCCTTTCCCCACAGCCGGGACCCTGTCCTTTGCCCCTGTATACTCGATGCCCCCTCTCCAGCCCAGTTTGCTCATCCAGCTTGGCAGCTTCACCCAGCATAAACCTGGCATGGTCTACTCATTCAGTTAAAAACTACTTAATTAGAAACTTAGGTTTTTTAAGCTCTGTCTTTACTGCTCCCTGGACTCAGGTACATTGCAGGCAGTAATAACATTAATGATAAAAAGCTCACTGTTTTGAGAGCTATTTGCCAAGTATACCATTCTAACTGCTTCACATGTATAATCTGTGTAATCTTATAATAGCCCTAGAAGGTAGGTACTATTATCCACATTTTATAGATAAGAAAACTGAGGCACAGAGTGCACCAAGTTACTTGCTTACAGCTGCAAGCCTGAAAAGTGGCAGAGCTAGGATTTGAACGCAGGCAGTCCAGCTCCAAAGACCATGGTTTAACCCCTGTACTATGCTGCACAGTCCTCAATTTCGGCAAGAAGGTGGCTCCTTCCCCTCTGGAACCCCTCCACTGGCTCTCCTTACATCTGGCTCTTCTTCCCTTCTCTTCAAAGGTAACAAGTGGCTGGTCTGCGGAAACTGCCAAACTCCCACTTTTATTTCTGCAACCGGTTCACTTGGTTTTTCTTTGAGTCACTTACTGCAGCTTTTAGTCCTGGAACTTCTCTCCCAGGCTGGGCCTGTTTGGCTTTCTGCTGTACCTGTGTTCACTTACAGAGCTTCCTTCACAGCAATTTAATTAGAAGCAGCCATTTAGCAGTGAGGATGCATGTGCCGATTTTCTCCGCCAAGGTGATGTCCGATAGCTCACACTCTTACACCACGCTCTTGTGCCCTGTTCCTCACACCTCTGCCACCACCTCTCTCTCTAAAGGACACTGTGTACCTAACACAGCCAGGTACATTTTTTCTTTTATTATCCATAGAATTTTAGAACTGTGGGGGGTGGGAGGAACTTTGCAGATTCTCCAGTTTAATCGCCCCATTCTGTTTTGTCTAGAAGAGGTCAGACTCCCTCATGAGTAGGATTAACTGAGGTGCCGACACAGCAGCAGACAACCCTGCATTGCGGGGTGGGTTATTGCCAACAGACCGCAGACCCATCAGATAATCAGACATGCTCCCCAGTAAAGAGCCCCTCTATGGTTAACACAGGTGTAATGTTACAGAGTGTTGTCCTCTGCTGTGCCCAGACTGGAATCAGCTCCAGCTCCCTGAGCTAACGCGGGAAGCGCTCTGATCACGCGTGGTGAGGCTCTCTGGCCTGGCTTGTGATGACCAAATTAGACTTCTGCTCCCCATATCCTGCTCCCCTCAGCCACGTTATCGGAATCGATAGCAAGCCCGGCACACAGCCACTCCAGGCCCGGGTCCTCATCTGTTCTAGGACGTCACACGTGCTGCCTGCTGGCACAGCCGTGGTTCTTAATCAGCAGCCTGCAGCCTCGGAGCTACACCAGCGTCTCCTCACGGAGGCCAACCCAGCCACTCTCCCTTTCCTTCCACAGCCCTTACTTGGGCAAGCTGGGCCCTGGTTACCCATCTGTCCACTCAACAGGCTTCTGTTCTGTTGCTACCTAACACCAATTTCAGAGTGGGACTGCTCAGGGGCCACACGGAGAAGCCGTGGCTCTCGAGAACACCTATGTTATCAGTCAGAACTTAGAAGAACATTCAACCTTCCTTGGCTTTTTCCTGCTTTTAAAAGAAATATATACCCATTAAAAACAAACAAACAAACCCCTCAGTTCAGAAATGTACAGAGTGTAAAAACAAAAGCCCCCAACTCCCACCCCAGACAGTGACCACGAACAACCTTCAGGCTGTTCTCTCTGCAGACCATGGAGCTGAGCAAGCTCTCTCCTCAATCCTTATTCCCCCACCCACCAGCTAACACAGGCCCTTCCTGAGCTTTCTCAGAGGGACTCTGAAGCACTCTTACCCAGGGCGTGTAGGACGCTGTACGCTCAGGGGTCAACCCCTCTCAGCCTCCTCTGTTCTCTGGCCCCTTCATGTAGGAGCGTGCCAGGGATCAGGCCCTGGTCCTCTTCTCTGTCTACACTCACTTCCTCAGGGATCTCATCCAGTGTTGTGGCTTTAAGGAGTATCTAGCCAAAGGCTCTTAAATGTATAGGCCCAGTCCAGACCTCCCTTTTGAATTCCAGACTCCTTAGATTTGTTTGCCTAGTCTACACCTGGATGTCCAATGGCATTTCAAATTCAACACGCCCAAACCAACTCCTGATTTTCCTCTAAAAACCTGCTCCTCCTATAGCCTTCTCCATAAACTGTACAGTCATCCAGACTCATCCCTTCCTGTCATACTCTACACCCAATTTATCAAGAAATCCTGTTGGCTCTACTTACAAAACAGATCCAAAATCTGGCCGCTTCTCACACCTCCACTGTCCCCACCCAGGAGCAAGCCACGCTCAGGTCTCACCTGGAAGACTACAACAGCATCCTGGGCGGCCGCTCTGCTTCCACCCTTGCCCACACCTGCAGTCTACACACCTACACTGAAGCCAGAGTGATCCTTTGACAACATAAGTCAGATCACATCCTTCCTCTGCTCAAGCCTCTCTTGTAGATCTCCTCACACTCAGTAAAAGCCAAACTCCTTACAACGGCTACAAAGTCCTCTGAGATCTGGGTCCCTATGACTTCTCCGACCTCACCTCTTCCTTCTTCCCCTGGATCATTTGCTTCAGGCCATGCTGGTCACCATCATCAGCCCGGCCCTGTCACTGCCTAAGACCTTTGCACTGGCTGCTCCCTCTGCCCAGACGCTCTTCCCCCAGGTGTCCACGTGGCCTGTGCCCTCACCCTCCTCCAGCCTTTGCTCAAGTGTCACCTTCTCAGTGAGCCTATCCTGACTACTTTATTTGAAACTGCAAACAGTCCATTCTCTACCACCTTAATAAGCCCTTTACCCTGCTCTACTTTTAAAAAATATATTTCTCATGACCTTTAACATTCTTTTAAATTTACTATTTACTGTGCTTTTGTTTATTATATTGTCTCCCCCAACTCATATGTAAGTTCTATGGAGAACAGAGACCTCTGTCTGTTTCACTTCCTGATATATCCTATGCCTTCAACCAGTGCCTTGCACATGGCTGGCATTCAACAAATGCTTGTCAGTGAATGAATGAAGGATCTCGCAGGCCTGCCCAGTCACTGCAGCCTTGCTGGCACAAAGACCCTTTTTATACCAAAGAACTCTGGGCCCAGTGACTTGCTGCCAACTGGAAGGGGCAACCTCTTCTGAGTACCCTTCCTATTCCTATTCCCTGCTGTGGCACCTTCTGTCTGCAGAGCTCCTCTAAGGGGCTGACTCCCATTCTGATGTTCATTCCCAGCCCAGGCTGAGCTCTTGGCCACTCACCTGGAAGTCTTCCTCATCCAAGATCTCTTTCCTCCACTTGATCAAGAAGGCTGCACACACGTACAGATGAAAGTGGGAGAACCCTTCTGGTTCAGACTGGGAAGCAAAGAACACAGTTAGGTCTCCAAGCCCTGACAAGGATCCAGCTCTGGTCCTCTCAGTTCCAACCCCTCTGGAGGGTGGGGGCGCAGTACAATACCCCTTCATGGCCGGGCGCACAGAAGCATGGGAAGATTTAGCAAAGCCCCTGCCCCTGAGGCTAAGGTAGACTCAGAAGAAGAGGGGAGGTGGGGGGAACTTCTGAGTAGCCACACTCCATACCAGGGCAGGAGCTGGGCCCCTCGGGGCAGCGTGGCGTGGAGAGGTCAGCGGATCCCTTCATACCTGGTACGTGTCCCACAGGCGGATGGTGCAGCGGAGAGGAAGCTCCCGCATAAGCAGGTTGTTCATCCAGCGAAAGGCAAACTGCAGGTATTCGACCTCGTACCTCCTGAAGTGATTATGTACCTGCTCTGAAACAGGAAGCGTCATTGGCCCCAGGGGCACAAGCTAGAGGCCTGGACTCTGAAAGGGTCACAGGAACCAAAGGGGCAGATTCCACTTCTTATCACCCCCTTCCCCTGGGAAGCCAGACAGAGGGGGCGGACAGGCCTCTGTTTGATTCCATCAGCTCACAGCAACACCACGTGGGCAACTCAGCCTGGCCCGTGCAACTATTTCAACACCGCACACAGCGTTCTAGGCGCCCCCTTCCTTCGCAGGGCTGCTCTGGCTGCAAAGCAGGAGGCATAAGGTTCGCTTGGCTGTTCGACCTTATTGCTCATCGGAGAAGGAGCTGGGATGGCAAAGAACCTTGGAGGTCACCTTGGCCATCCCCCTTCCAGTGAGGAGTTCCTCTTCACATCCCCGACAGACGGCCAGCCAGCAGGGGCTTACCCACTGCCAGTGAGAGGGGCTCTTCCACGGTGTGCGAAATGACTCACCACAAAGTGCTTCATCATATTCCACAGAAACCAGCCACCTCCCACATCGCCCTCTGGTGTCCGTGTGTGTTCCGGGGCAGGCCCCAACACACCTGATTCCTGCTCCATGTGACAGCCCTTCAGCAGATAATGCTTAAAAGGATTGTTTTTTTTTTTTTAAATCACTGTCCTCCTCAGCTTCCTAATCCATAAAATGAGGATAATCATTCATACCTCAGAGGGTTTTCAGGAAGATAAAATGAGAAAATACAAATAAACTGCTTACAATGACACCTGGCATGTGATAAACATTTAATACAGTGCTTGACAGAAGAACTATAAACAACGGTTATTTCTGGGAGTAGAAGTTAAGGAATGGGAAAGATTTCTACTTTTAATTTCATGTTTTTCTGAATTGTTTAAATTTTTATAATGAGAAGGTATTCTTTCTGTAAGGCAAAGAAACAAGAAAAATATATATATTTTAAAAAATCTATTTCTGTATTTCAGTGTGATAAAAAAAAAAATCTATCCTAAAGTACTACCCCTTTATTTATCTGGTATTTGTAAGGGCAGAAGAAACAAGAGCCTCTGCCCTCTGGAACCTGACTAAGGACCAGCCTCTGGCGCCGGCTGGGCCCCAGGAGATGGCAGCATGCACTCGCAGGAGGCTCTGAGTGGGGGCGCCAGCGGCCTGCACCGTGGGGGTAACAGCTGGGCCAGGGTGACAAGGCACAGAGAAAAGATATCCCACATGTGACATGTATGAAACAGCTGTGAATGGACAAATGAGACTGGAAGATTGAAATGCTAAGTCACAAACAAAGCCGGAGTGAGTGGAATGAATTGAGGAAGGTTTTCGTGAAGAGAGAACCGGGAAAGGAGAGAGAAAGATACGCAACTTCTGTGGGGGGGTGGGGGGGGGCTAAAGGCTTTCCTTGGGTGGAGCAGAAAACCAGTGAGTAGGAAAACCAGGACACGACACTGGTCAGTTGGTGTGGTACCGAGTAGAGTCCTAAGGAAGCTGCCACCACTGAATAGGTGCTGGAGACCCCAGGTAAGACAATCTCCCTGTCAGGTTCTATGTGCTCCACGTGACACTTAATTCCGACTTCTCTCTCTGGGCCTCAGTCTTTCCCTCAGTCAGCAGTAGAGCTTCCCACGTTGCCTTTCAGTTCTAACATTCCATGATTCCAGGCCAAAGCCACAGAATTCCTGTAAGCCTCCTGTTCCTCAACAACATCTGCTTCAGGAAGAGCCGCGTCTCAATTTCCCCAGCCCAAACAAGTCACAGGGAGAGACAGAAAGTCCTGCTGGGCAGTCAGACAGACCGGAGGACCCAGGGTCCAGCCCAGGAGCTCTGAGTGCCATCACCACATGAAGGACGAGGCCGACTACAGATCTGAGGCCAAGCAATGGAGAGCTGCAGGAGGTGTCAGAGCAGAGGAGAGACCTGACCAGAGCAGTGCTTTAGCAAGATGCAGCTGCATGACAGATAGTTTGGAAGAGCAAAGAACATGAGGAGGCAAGTCCTTCTAGAAGGAAGCTGCAGAAATCTAGGCATGGCTGTACCCAAGCCGTGGCCAGAGAAATGGAGAAGGAGCGAACTGAGGAGAGACGCTGACACAAGTGACAGAGCTTGGAGACAGGAAACTAAGGGGAAAGAAGGACTTGGGATCGCAGCAGAGTTCCCACCTCAGCTTCCCGCTGAGACGTGGCGTGGAAGGATGCTGGTGCTGCCAACAGCACCGAGTGTGCTGGAAAGGGCCATGGCTAGGAAGGGAGCTGAGGGGAGGACCCGCGAGTGTGACTGGCTCATCTGAGAATCACACTGTGCCACTGCAGGAGAACTCCTCTTCCTCTGAACCTACCATCAATCCGGCTGACAAGCTCTTCCAGTGCCTTGACTTTCTTCTGGATCCCTGGTTGTGCGAAGGTGTAGTTATCCTGCAAATGACACAGAGCCCAGGATGAACAGGGACTCCAAACGGTTGTGCCATCACCCCTCAAATTCACTGAGATGTGTTTAAAGGCACAGGCTGTCTTCCAAAGCCAGTGCCCATGGCCAGTGACAGTGTTCTGGGAAACAAAGGACTCCACAGGACAGCAGAGTGTGGGGAAAGCCGAGGGGAGCCCTGCGTTGTGGAAGCAAACCCACATGGCTCGGGGTGCACAGCTGACAGGAGGGGTCTGCTCTGATGACAAAGCCAAGGTAACCTGGAGATTTCGTCAGACTCTAGGGGACACTAGCCCACTGCTGTCTGAAAGCTGTAAAGCTAATGAAGAGACCAAAAGGAGGCAGAGCCACAGTGGGTGGGTGGCCCTGCCTGACACAGAAGCGCAATAAGGAAACCGAAGCCTGCACGGAGCCCTGGACTGCGGTGCCCACGAGGGCGGCAGCAGCTCACCTGGATCCCATCCAGCAGCTTGCTCATGCACCAAAAGCTGTCGGCCTCAATGCTTCGCAGCATGTCCTGAGACAAGTTGGTCACGTCGAAGTTCTCCACATCCTCTTCTGTAAAACAAAAGGTGAAGAAATTCCAGGGGTCTTGTCTAAAAATGGAGAGAGAAAGACAGAGTCTAGTGTCTTCAACAGGGTCCTTAAGGCCAGGTGAGAACCAGGCTAACCTGATGTCAAGGAACAAGGGCCTGCCCCTCTACTCCCCAGTCAGGTGGACAAACATGTCACAGGCAAGTTCCTGAGGATCTCATTACAACACCAACAGGACATTTCGCACACCAATCCCACCGGATCCAACATATCTTTCTCTTCCTCTGCATTTGTTCCTTTGGTTTTAGAAAAATGGTACTTCAGGCCTCAGGTTCAATGAGCTGTACCCAGCTTCCTAGAGATGGTCTGGAAACCTTCTTCCATTTCATTTCCGTGAGCTGTCTGGCACACTCACACTTCTACATAGTAAGAACAGCTGGGATCAAGGAGCCCCCAGAGTTCATTTCAAAGGTAGACCCTCAAATTCTGACAAGGCAGATAATAGTCTTGCCTCTCAGAAGTGAAGGCATGCATGTGAAAGAAGATTAACTATGTCTGTGGGTGCTTCCAGAACCTAATTCCACCAAGCTGGCATTTCCCAAGATGGGCTCTGCAAAACATCAATCCTATGGGATACTCAAGAAAAAAGAGGTTCCATAGACAAACATGGTTGAGAAACGTTGCATTATGCATCCCCATCGTGGAGATTCACACGGATTATAGCATACAAAAGGATTTGAGAAGTTATAAGAAATTCTGCATTAAGTAAATCTGCTTAACTTTGTTTATCCAGCATTTCCCAAGCTTACCCAAGCTTATTTAGCTATGGAATCTTTTCTAAAGAGGACTATCTATTTGGCTTCTCAGGGAAACCCCACACTGAGTAACAGGAGCCAGAAGCCATCTGGTCTGAGATGCCAGAGGGGAGGGCATTAGCGGCTCTGAAGAAACCTGAAGGAAAAGGCCCTTGTTTAGCTCTCCCTCCTGCCACAGAGACGTGAAGTAGAAAGAAGGACTCTCCTTGCCCAACAGGACAGGCCACCGCATGCCTGTCAGAGGCCACACACAGGAACAATCAGACCCTTGAGTTCTGCGCCAAAGATAGCTTTTTTCCTTAGACTCACAAGCCCTGTTTCAAAAACAGGCTGTTCCCTGCAGTTTGTGCTACAGAGAGACACAGTCATCTGACAAATGTATTCAGAGCCCAGCCTTTTCATTTTTAAGAATTATTGCTAAGACTTATATCTGAATGTCCTTGTGACAACATGTAACACCTCTCAGATTCTCATCCTGTTTAAAGAGCCATTTTTTATGGACATCAAAGGCTGTTAAAAAAATAAAAATAAAAGCCTTTTTGAGGAAGGTGGGTTGCTTTGTCAGAAAAGCTATGGCCCTGAAAATGACTGAAAATTCCAACTTAAAGTACAGCTGCAGTTAATATATACATCTAAAGTGCCAAGCACAGTGCCTGGCACACAGTAGGTACAATATAGTTATTTTAGATGAAGTTTATTAGGAATTTGTAATGACATGAAATAGTATGTCACAGTGTTAAGGGGAAAAGAGCAAGGTACAGAATTATTTATGATACACTTTCAACTACTGTACATACAATATTTATATGTGTTTATATAAGCACAGGGGAAAGACAAAATATCACAGGGTTTACAGTGTTTATTCACCAGGTGGTAGGAATAAAGGATTTTATTTTCTTTAAGCTTTATTGGACCTTTAAAAATTTCTACAATAAGCATAATTTTTATAGTCAGGAGGAAAAAGCACATTATTTTAGGGAAAAACAGCCACAATTGACTACACTTGTTTTTTATCACCAAAAAAGAATAAAGATTTTGTAAAACAACACTAAGCTTAGAGAAACTAAAAATTTGGATAACATATAAAGGTCCATTTGAGAAATCACATTTTTTAAAAAAAACCCTTCCAGGAATTATCATTTTTCTTCTTTTTCCTACCTTAAACATTATATATTTTTTTTGGATGGAGATACACACATATATGATCCAGGTAAATGATACTGGGCTACCCACCTCCCATTTCTAAGGTCTGTGTTGCTGTGTGGTGCGCTCCTACCACATTTTATCCACCCTTTCCCCCAGGGATGGATAACCGGCTGGCCTCCAACGGTCATGACCACAACAGTGCCCGAGGAGTCATCCCCTCTGAGAACCACTCTGGGTCACAGGCTTAGGCAGACCACTCTCTAGGACCAGCCTCACAGCAGTGCTCAAGGAAGGGGTGGCTTCTCCTTGTTAGTGGGCACGGCTGCTCAAACTAACGCATCCTAGGCAGCAGCTCCCTCTTTATGAAAATAGGGTTGTAAGAAAAAAGTATGCAGACAACTTGGGCCCTGGGGGACAAAATGTAAAACCCACAAGGAAGCCTCAAGACAAAAACCGCCCCGCCATGTCTCATACACATTTCCCAAAGGAAGACCAGAGCTCCTTAATAACTTGACGGGTCTTTTCCAACCTAGGCATTCTAGGATTCCAGAACGTTGCCATGGAAATGCAAGCAGGATTGTACACCACACACCACAGAGCAACAGGGGAGAAAAGGCTGGGTCCCTGAGGACAACGGGAACACGGCTGTCATATCAGCCCTGACCACCTATGGCTTATTTGTCAGACAGAGTAACACGTGGTTAAGAGCAGACTCTGGAGCCAGACTGTGGAGCTGAAATCGTGGCTGTCACTCACTAGCTATGTGACCTCACCTTCAGTGCCTCAGTTCCTCTGTTAAAGTGGCAATATCAGCACCAGTGTCATAGGATACGGTAAGGATTAAATAATTAATATATGAAAAGTGCTAACAACAGTGGCATAAAATAAGCATTATGTAAATGTCAGCTTGTATTATTATTATAAAAGGAACAAATACACCTCTATCTTATGTGAGCCACTGGTATTTTGGATCTCTGTTATTTGCAGCCAAACCTAATCCTAACCGATAATACCTACACCCCAAAACACACATTGAAAATAAGTCAATTTTCAGTTTTCCACTTCTACCTTTTGGTCTTAAGGGGAAAACCTGACCAGCAAGATGAGTTCATAAGTTGGTAAGATGCCATGCTCAGTAACTGTACCAATTCCAGACCTTTCACCGTCCACAGAGCAGAGACAAGGTGTTGATCTCTATTTGGGGGCCTCAAGCAGAGGGCTATCATCTGCCCATTAGCCCTCTGTCTTCACAGACAGTGAGAAAGCTCACCAGCATCTCAGAGAGCGAAAGGGAGAGTTTAGTTCTATTTTGCTGCCTGCTGGGAGGATAAAATCCTAACATTCAGTCAAAGCTGAGAGCCGAGTGTAAGGCAAGAGCAAATGCTCTCTGAAGGGCTGCATTCAGCATAAACAATCTGTTCCGAAGGGTCATTAAGCGTCCACTTGAGGAAATTCAACACATAATTGAAGCTGAAACAGGAAACCGTGCCAGCAGCGTAGTCTCGAGGGAGGACAGCGTCTTTGGTTGTCATGACGGAGCATACAGCAGCCAGGACTCAGACAGGAGGGAACAAGATTTTAAGGGATATTTTATGGCTATTTTTAAGAGGCAAAGCATCTGAAAGGGGAAACCCAGAAGCTCTTTATAAAAATCAAATTGCCCGCTCTGGGCTTGACAAAGAACATGTCCGTTTATTAGCTGATAAAATGTACCTGAGTGGCGGCTCCAGTCAACTGTTTATTTTCCTGAGAACTCTGAGTCCTGGGCCTAAAATCAGCTTGATATATGCCTCAAAAACTCCCCAACAGCCTTGGGAAGAACTGGTTTTGCCTAAACTGAGGAGAGTAACTTGTCTATTCACTGCTCTAGGCATTTCCCAGGAACCATCTGTGACCCCAGGGCAATGTCTAGATTTTGTGATCTGGTAGGTCAGAATGATTCACCCTACATTGCAGATGGCCTTTCTGTTTTCTAAAAGCTTCTGGTTTACCTGATCCATGCCTTTGTTTTTATTTTATTTTTAAAACTGGACTCATAAGAATACCTTATATAGTATTTTCTGATCACAAAAGTAAACTGAGAAAGAGAAAAAAATCTTTTTGACCATACATCTAAAGAACTCCATAAAACAGAAACTTAAACGTTTCATCCAGAAAGTTTCAAGAAAAATGTTAAGGAATCCATCTAACCATGTCTATGTGACAATTTTTAAGTGGTTCTAGTGCTATGTAAAGGTATTGCTGGGTGTCATGTATCTGGTATTTCCAGGCAAGTACTTGATGGCAGCAGCCAAGGTGATGACACCACCGCAGACCTTAAAGCGTAGAGAGGGCACAAAGGCCACTTGGTTAAACCAGGGAAGGCCAAACCACCCGACAAAGAAAGGAGAGTTGGTCTCTGAAGAGGAGATGTTCGCTCCAGAGAGATGGTTGGAGGAAAGACCTATTCTGAGGTTCCCATGGTGGTTCTGTTTGATAAGGCCCATGTTTCTTTCTGTCTTCATTTATTGTTTTGAGACAGAGTCTCACTCTGTTGCCCGGGCTAGAGTGCCATTGCGTCAGCCTAGCTCACAGCAACCTAGACTCCTGGGCTCAAGCAATCCTCCTGCCTCAGCCTCCCGAGTAGCCAGGACTACAGGCATGCGCCCCCATGCCCAGCTAATTTTTTCTATATATTTTTTAGTTGTCCAGCTAATTTTTTTTCTATTTTTAGTAGAGACGGGGTCTCACTCTTGCTCAGGCTGGTCTCGAACTCCTGAGCTCAAATGATCCTCCTGCCTCGGCCTCCCAGAGTGCTAGGATTACAGGCGTGAGCCACTGCGCCCGGCCGAGGCCCATGTTTCTGACTGTCAGAGGAGATGTGCTGCTGTGAAGGTGCGGAGTAGTAGCTGTTGATATAGCCCTTCCTGACACCGTGCCTGTCAATCGGGGTGGTGACTATTAACTTGGAACGACACGTGAACTCTGGCTGCTCAGTGTGGGGTAGCCTGGGTGTATGTGTCAGGATACCCAGGTTAAAATTAATTTTAAAAACCAATATACCACCAAGTTTTCTCTATTTCCCTTAGGTTTCTGTATTATTTTGTTTAGCAAACACTAGTTGTCACTGCTTACGTCAGCCTCTTTGCTCTGCCTATAGGACCCCAGATTACATCAGCCCAAACTACATGTATTCAGGTGACAGGGCAAAGGAAGAACAAGGTCCAGCACACACTGACCTTCTAGGACTTGCCCAAAGACCTCCCACAGTGATGGCAGCATGTCACCAAGACACTGTGGATGTGAACAGGCTCTGGGAGGGTCCTGGGCCCCCACTGCCAATGTCAGCTGCTCACAGAGGCTCGTCATTTAGGCTCAAACATCTTGAATATGGTGGCGATCTCAACTTCTCCTCTGTTACAATTTCTCACTCCTGCAGTCAGATGAGAGAGAGTGCCGTACACTACTCAACTCACTGCCCAGGAGAAGAGTGGGCTAAGTCTTCTAGTCCCAAAGATGACAAGCCACAACTTGCCCTTGGAGAACTCACTCCCTATCCTGACAGGAAATCTAGCACTGGGCATCCTAAAACACACATACACACATACAAACACACACACAGTCCTCAAGGGTCAGGTGAAAGCAGCTTGGCTCGGCACTCCGGCTGCACTATCTCTACACACGTCTGTTGCCAGGAGGAGCCTCAGTATTCTTCAACTGCCTATCACATGAGGCTGCCTCATCCATGAAGACGGGGCCAGGAGGCATCTTGAGGAAAGGGTGAGACTCCCAATCAGTGGCTGCTAAAAATTCAGCATCGACCCCAACCCCAATTCCCTCCAAACCAACAACACTAAAATGGAAAATTCTTACTGTATGATTCAATTTAGATAGAGTTTAGAAATAGGCAAAGCTAATCGAGGTGTTAGAAGTCAGTGAAGTAGTTACCCTTGCAGGGGCAGGCGGGCAGAGGACAGGGGTAGGGACTGGAAAGGAACCCAAGAGGACTTCTGAAGTCCTACAAACGTTCCATGTCTTGATATGGGTGCTGGTTACTTTGGGGAAATTCATCAAGCTGTGCATGTATAACAGATGCACTTTTCTAAGTGTATGTTATAATTCGATACAAAGTTCATGTTTTAAAAAAAATCAAAGGAATGTCTTCTTGAGACAATAATGAAAGCTCTCACTGTGATGGAAGTGTGTCCAGTTTCACCTTCGGCCTCGACACCTAGTCAGGCAGGGAAGGACAGGATGGGCAGGGCTGATGTCACACGCGAAGAGTCAGGTGTGAGATGGAGAACGAGGCTGCCGGGAACTGGGAGGGTGGAGGTGGGGCTTCCTCCACAACAGCCCGGGAGCAAGGCCTGGCAACGGTACCTGGGCATGTGGGGAGTTACTAGCAACGACTCCTTTTCTGGGAAAATTTGAGTGTTAACTATTAAAAACTAACTGCATGGCTCACCTCCTCCCCTCCTTTAGGACTTCTCCAAACGTCATCTCCTCGTGTGGCCCTGGCTCGCCACCTTGTTTAAAACCTGCGTCCTGTTCCCACCCTTGCCAACATGGCATATTCCTTTTCCTCCTTCCTACTTTATTTTTATCTATACACTTACCACATTCATTCTAACAAATACCTATTGTTTTCAATTGATCTGTTTCAATGGGTCTGTTTCTGCCCACCAGAATTCAAACTAAGAAAGGGATTTTTGAAAGGTATAATTTACATATTTACACAGTAAACCGCACACACGTGCACAGTTCTATGAGTTGCGGTAAGTATCTACATCTATGGCAAAAAACTGTCTCAGTCCAAACAGAGAATGTTTCCATCCCCCCAGCAGTTTCCTTATGCCCGTGCCCAGTCACTCTCCCGCCACAGGCAAACTTTGTTCTCATTTCTATCGCTATAGATTAGCCTTGCCTGTTTTTAACTCCATATAAATGGAATCATACAATATGTACTTTTTTTCTTTTTTGGTATTTGGCTTCTTTTGTCCAGCTTAATGGTTTCTGAGACTCTCCCACGTGGTTGCATTTATCAGTAGTACATTCCCGTTTATTGCTCAGTGCTGTTCCACGGTATGAATGTCTGCTCTCCTGCTAACGGCTACCAGGGCTCTTTCTATTTTTGTCTGCATGAATGAAGCTGCTATGAATATTCTTATATGGGTCTTGCGGGGGCTAGAAGCCTTCCTTTCCCTTGAATAAATACCTAGAAGGAGAAGGCTGGGCTTTTTGTCTACTTTGTTGTGGTCGTGACCCCAGCGCCCAAAGTGGCCCCAGCGCAGTGCAGGTGCTCAGCAACGTGCGATGAATGAGTGTGGGGTCCACCGCCACCCCTTAGAGGGGAAAGCTTTTGGCTAACTCAGCACCGTATCAGAAAGGTGGGATCCACTGCCCTCCAGTGGCCAGGCCCAGCAAAGCTGTGCTAATTCCTAAATATTCTGCAAAGTTATCACCAAACGTCATTCACTCATTCATATGGACATGTGTGGGATGCCTCGTTTGGACACAAAACAAAGGCACTGGGAATACAAAGATGTGTCCCATAGTAGCTGGCCTCAAAAAATCACTCAGTCTGGTGGCAGAGGGCAGGAGGGAAACACAGACAGTAACTGTGTGGTGAAGTCTACGGAGGAAACGTACAGAGCTATGGAGCTGGTACTGCAGGGAGGGCGGGGGTGGGCATTTCAGAGAAGGCTTCAGGAGGAAGGGGAGGGTGCATAAGGATTGGCCTAGGGGATAAAGAGATGATGCAGGACAAGGCCTTAGATTTAAAATGTCAATTCTGGATTGTTGAGTTTAAACGGTGAGGCAGGGAGCAGATTACACAGGGCCTTGCATGGTGAGTTAGAGAACCCGGACATTTTAACCTGTAGGTGATGGGTCGCTAAGGAAGCGTTTTAGGCAGAGCTGCCTGGGCAGGTCTGTGTTTGAATGGTGTGGAACATGGGTTTGCAGGGCATAAACCCAGAGATGAGAAAACAGGCTTGGCAGTCTCAGCAATCCAGGCCTGACTGGGAGCAGTGACAAGGGGAGTGGAGAGGAAGAAGCAGATTCAAGAAATACCTAAACATGAAATCATGGGAGCTTCGTAACTGATTGGATATGGAAGAATGAGAAAAGAGAATCATGGACAGTTCTTAGCATTTCTGACTTAAGTGACAGGAAATGCTATCAACTAGGAAAAAAAAGGGTGGCTAGGTGAGGGAAGGAGTCAAACACTGAGTTTGAGGAGCCTATGGGTAGCAAAGATTGCCTGCAAATAACTATTCTGTCCTTCCTCCTTGGTGATAGGGCCCCTAAGGGTACTGCTCCCCCGGGATACTATGTTTTTCCACCTCACTTGTAGCTACGTGTGTCCATGAGACTAAGGTCAGACAGAAGAGATTCAAGCGCCAATGTCATGCACATCCTTAAACAGGAGTATGCCTTGCTTCCTTTCCTCCTCCATACTGGCTGGAATATAGATGTGATTGCTGGAGCACAAACAGCTTATCTAGGTTCATGAGAAGGAAACCACGTGCTGAAAATTGTAGAACAATGAGAGAAAGGAGCCTGGAACCCTCATATCTTGAAGCATCATATAAATGAGCTCTAGACTACTTAACTCTGGGCTTTCAATGTAAGAGAAATAAGCTTTTCTATCTTACTTAAGGCGCTATTTTTTTTTTAAGAGACATGGTCTCACTCTTGTCACCCAGGCTGGAGGGCAGTGGTATGACCATAGCTCACTACAACCTCTCAAACTCCTGGGCTCAAATGATCCTCCCACCTCAGCCTCCCAAGTAGCTAGGACTACAGGCGCATGCCACTGCACTTGGCTCATTTTTCTATTTTTTTTTGTAGAGACAGGGGTCTTACTATGTTGCCCAGGCTGGTCTTGAACTCCTGGCCTCAAATGATCCTTCTATCTCGGCCTCCCAAAGTGCTGGGATTACAGGCGTGAGCCACCACACCTGGTCTTACGGTGCTACTATTTGGGATTCCCTGTCACACGCAGCCAGGCTAATCCTAACTGATCATCTATGACATGTTCAGGTGGAAATGTCACCCAGGGAACTGGACACACAAGTCAGAGGTCTGGGAAAAACTTCTGTTCTGGGAGTTCCCCTATCATCACGCTTCTAGGTAAAATCTACAGTGAAAATCCTACTGTGCTGCTTCCTGGAAAGGAAAGGAGAACAAGTTATTTGATAATTATGGTTGTATTTTGTACTGAAAGAAATCACAAAACACCACTCTACTTTGAAAAAAGGACACATCACAGCCCTGCTCTCTGTGTGATTTCCTTATATGCATCACTTCAGTAGTTGCTGCTAAGTAGTTTATTTTGAGGATGACCACACTGTCAATTATATTGGATCTTAGTATGCTCAGAGCTAAATTGATAATATTGTCTAAACCCAAAAGTTCTTGGAGCTGAGAGTTAAGAGTAATACCATAGTCCAGAGATTTTATCCCCCCAGGGGTAACCCTCTGCCACTGTCACCGCAGGACTCAGACACCGCTGGCTTATGTGCAAAGGACCCACTTTCATAGGAGCAGCTGCCTTCAGCAGATAAAGAAGCTGCTTGGGGGCCAGGCTGGCTAAAGACAACTTCTTTTCAACTCAGAGGGAAGTCACTGCATCTCCCTGTTTTCAAATAATGTACAATAAACAGGACACAAAGTGTGAAGTAGGCTCAAATACTAATTTATAAAAGCAGCAAAGGTGGTAGAAGATAGATAAGGGGAAAAGATATGAGAGAGGCCAAACAATGACCCAGCGGCACATGGGCTCCACAGCTCCGCTAGGGCAGATCTCCCATGCTGTGGGTCAATGAGATGGGGCTGCCTGGTGAGACCTGCCCAGGATAGGAGGGCCACTGCTGGCCTGTTCCATAGGAGAAAGACACCAGGGAAAGTCATGCCAGAGGGGCCCTAGCAAAAAGACTTTCACAGCAGCTGCCTTATCAGGACAAGGCACCATGAGAGAAATACAGAAAAGCAGCATTATTACCCAGACAAGAAAATTATCCTTGGCCACAACAATGTTGTATCTCTGTTCAAGAAAGGCCTTGATGCTGGGGAGAAGTCTGCATGCCTTGTTTCTTTAACACTTAATTTATATCCATCAATTGATGAATAGATAAATAAGATGTGGTATGTCCATTCAAAGAATATTTTGCCATACAAAACAATGATGTACTGACATATGTTACAATATGAACAGATCTTGGAAACATTATGCTAAATGAAAGCAGCCAGACACAAAAGACCACATATTGCATAATTCCATTTATAGGAAATGTCCAGAATGGGGCAATCTAGAGACAGAAGATTAGTGGTTACCTAGGGGATGGGAGGCTTAGCGGTCGTGGCTAAAAGGTATAGGGGTTCTTTTTGGTTTGATAAAAACGTTCTAAAATTGACTGCGGTGATGGTTATATAACTCTAGATATATTAAAACTACTGAAGTATATACTTTAAATGAATTGTATAGTATATGAATTACATCTCAATAAAGCTGTTACCAAAAAAAATCCCTCTGAATTTATAAATTTATTGCAATGCTAATAAAAATTCTAAAAGGTTCCCTACCTCCTAAATTTGACAAGATGATTTTAAAGTTCACCTGGATGAACCTGAAGGACATTGTGCTAAGAGAAATAAGCCAGTTTCCAGAAGGACAAATACTGCATGAGTCCACTTATATGAGGTGTCTAAACAGTCAAACTCACAGGAACAGTAGAATGGAAGTTGCCTGGGGCTGTGGGAAGGGGAAACAGGAGCTGCTGTTAGTAGGTACAAAGTTTCAGGGATGTAAGATGAATCCATTCTAGAGACCTGCTGGCCAACACTATGCCCACAGTTGACAATACTGTATTGTACACTTCAAAATTTGTTAAGAGGGTAGATCTCGTGTTAAGTGTTCTTACCACAAACTAAAAGATAAAAACAAAAAAATAATAAAGTTCATCTGGAACAGTCAAGACAACCTTTTAAAAAAGGATGATAAAAGAGACTGGCCCTGGAATTTAAAAGACAAAAACCCAACTATAAAGCTTAAAAAATCTAAGCCATGTGTGGTGGAATGAAAATACATGGAACAGAATAAAGAAGTAGAACCTAGAACAATGTAATTAAAGAAATTTATATAATATTATGAAGAGAGATTCCACATCAGTGAAAAAAGAATCTACTATTTATAAATGGTGTTGAAACAATCGGCTCTCCAACTGGAATAGTAACGTTAATTCTCAACCCTGACCACACAGGAAAATAAATTACTTATGGAACTTAAAAAGCTAAATACAAAAACAAAGCATAAGAGCATTAGAAGAAAACATGGGAGAGTATTTCTACAATCTTGGGCGGAAGAGGAAAGGCTTCTTAAGCAAGATACCAAATTGAAAAACCCTGAAGGAGAAGATGCTTCATGGTCTTCATCACAGTTTGCAAGCACTTGCTTCCTTGCTTGTGAGCTGCCCCACCAGGCAGGATGCGCCAGGAGGGCAGGGCCCACATATACCTTTTTAGGCACGCTATCTCCTGGCACTTAGTAATAGCTCAATAAATACTTGCCGAATAGACAGACTTGACTACATAAAAATTAGTAAGTTATATAAGGAGACAATAAGCAAAGTTAAGAGACAAATGATGGCCTGGGGAAAAAATATCAGTTGGAACCATATAAAATTCCCCTGTTGGGGGGGTACCAAAAATGGTTGAACATTAGCAATTTCCTGTGATTAAACCTAATATTTTTAGCACATACCAGATGAAGGATGAATAGAGCTAATCTACAAAAACTTCTTACAAAACAAGACACATCAATAATCCATTAGAAAAAAATGGATAATGATTGAACAAGCAGATAACAAAAGAAACAAATGATAATACACATAAAAGAGGCACAACCTCACTGATGAGCAAGTGGAAACAAAAACTGAATATCTGAGATTCCATCTCAAACAGACCATGGTTTGCTTGCCAGTTGGTGAAACACAACTAGAATAAGATACTTGGTTTTGCTAAGGATGTGAGGGAAAGTGCATCCACACATTAGTGGCTGGAGTACAAACTCGTGTAAACTCTTTTGGAGCATAATTTGGTAGCACCTATTTGGCATGCTCTTGGACTAGCAATTTCATTTCTAGGACTCTTTCAGAGAAATATGTATTTTAACACAAATAAGAAAATATGGACAAGGATATTCATTGCAATGTTTTTCATAATAGCTAAAAAGTGTAGGAAACTTAAATGGCTTTATTTTTTCGAGACAGGGTCTCACTCTGCTGCCTCGGGTGGAGTGCAGTGGTGTCATCACAGCTCACTGTAACCTCAGACTCCTGGGCTCAAGTGATCCTCCTACCTTAGCCTTCCAAGTAACTGGGATTACAGGCATGTGCCACCATGCCCAGCTAATTTTTTTTAAAGTTTTTGTAGAGACAGGGTCTCACTATGTTACTCAGGCTGGTCTTGAACTCCTAACCTCAAGCAATCTACTTCAGCTTCCCAAACGAAGTGCTAGGTATGAGCTACCACGCCTGGCCTAAATGTCCTTCTTTAGAAGAATAGTTAAATAAACTATAGTAAAGTCTTATTATGGAAATAACATAATTGCTGAAAACAATGAGGTAGATCTATATGCTCAGACTGGGAAAGCTAGCTGTGCTATCTTTGAATGAAAACAAGCAAGATATAGAAAAATATGGATAGTTTGATCTCATTCTTCTGAGCACAGCACAGAAATATATACAGTTGCATCCACACACAGGAAAAGGTTTGGAAGAACACACACAAAAAGGTTAACACCAGTAGTTATCCTGGGGGGTGTGTGTGTGTGTGTGTATAATAACACTTCTATATTGTTCTGATTTTTTAATTGAGCATGTATTAATACTTCTACTGAAATCTTTTTTCAAAAGGGAATAAGAAATGTGTAGCCTGCTTTGGAGAAGAGAATGTAGTAGGGGGAGCCATTAGATTAAAGGACAAGGATCTTGGCCATGTGTGGTGGCTCATGCCTGTAATCCCAGCACTCTGGGAGGCCGAGGTGGGAGGATCGCTTGAGGTCAGGAGTTCAAGATCAGCTTGAACAAGAGCAAGATCCCGTCTCTAAGAAAAATAGAAAAAATTAGCTGGGCTGGGTGGTGTATGCCTGTAGTCCCAGCTACTCAGGAGGCTGAGGCAGCAGGATCGCTTGAGCCCAGGAGTTTGAGGTTATGGTGAGCTGTGATGATGTCACAGCACTCTACCCAGGGCAACAGAGTGAGACACTGTCTCAGAAAAAAAAAAAAAAAAAGTTCAGGCCGGGCGTGCTGGTTCACACCTGTAATCCTAGCACTGGGAGGCTGAGGTGGGAGGATTGCTCAAGGTTAGGAGTTCAAGATCAGCCTGAGCAAGAACGAGACCCTGTCTCTACTAAAAATAAAAAGAAATTAATTGGCCAAACAAAAATCTATAGAAAAAATTAGCCAGGCATGGTGGCGCATGCCTGTAGTCCCAGCTACTCAGGAGGCTAAGGCAGGAGGATCGCTTGAGCCCAGGAGTTTGAGGTTGTTGTGAGCTAGGCTGATGCAATGGCACACTCGCCCAGGCAACAGAGTGAGACTCTGCCTCAAAAAAAAAAAAAAAAAAGAAGACGAAGAAGTTCGAGGACAAGGATCTAAATTGAAATATCACAAAGTCATATAAAGAGCACAGGTATTAAGGTCAAAAGACCTGGGAAGCTCACTAAACCTCTGGGCCTTGGATTTCTCAAAATGGGTTGATACAACTACCTTAAAGAGATATTGAACCCTATTAAAAGCAATCAGATATGTCAAGGTTCTTTGCAAACAGTGAAGTGTTTTAAAAATCAAGGTGATATCATTGCTTGGTATGGCAAGACCCTAGGCTAAAAACCAGGAAAATAAAGGCTAAACTTACAAACTCCCAAGGGAAAGAGAGATGGATAGAAACTGATGGATTAAAAGAGAATTATCAACCAACTGTAACATGCGGCTCTGATTTGGACCCTGATTCAAACTGTTAAATAGCCTTTTTGAGAATCAGGAAAATTTGAACACTTATTGTATATTAGATTATATTAAGGAGGTATTATTTCTTTTTAGATGTGACAATTCCATTATGTGTTTTTTTTAAAAATCCTTAACTTCTAGAGATACATATGGAAATATTTATGGATGAAATGATACAATGTTTGATATTGAGATCTGCTTCAAAATAATTCACGAGGGTGAGAAGGTAGAGAAGAGATGCACAGATGGAGCAAGGTTGGCTGCTGAAGCTGGGTGAAGGGTATATGGGGACTTAGGGTGTTATTTTTTCCACTCTTACAAATCTTTGAAATTGAGCATAACTAAAGTCTTTGCAAGAGAAATGAATGGGCCCCATCTTCCTAAGTCTCGGAGGTACCAAAGACCGATTGTTGCAGAGATGACAGTAAGTGCAGCCTTGCCCAAACTGGCCCCCTGGAGAGCAAAGAGACCCTCCCTTCACTGCATAAATGCTATGGGTCAGCAGCAGTTTTCCTGGTCAGCATGTGGGCTGATCAACTAAATACAAGTGTGCCTCAGAGGTGCTGTGGTGTAGTTCTAGACCACTGCAATAAAGCAATAGTGCAATAAAGTGAGTCACTCAAATGTTTGGTTTCCCAGCACATATAAAAGTTACGTTTACACTATACTATAGCCTCTTAAGTGTGCAATAGCATTATGACTAAGAAACAATGTAGCTACCTTAATATAAAAATACCTTATTGCTAAAAAATGCTAATGATCATTGAGCCTCCAGTGAATTACTATCTTTTTGCTGGTGGAGGCTCTTGCCTCGATGCTCATGGATGCCGACTGATCAGGGTGGTGTCTGCTGAAGGTGTGGGACTGGCAGTGGCAAATATGACAATGAAGTGTGCCAGATTGATTGGCTCTTCCTTTCATAACAGATTTCTCTGTAGCATGCACTGCTGTTTGATAGCATTTTATTCAAAGTAGAACTTCAAAGTTCGAGTCAATCTTCTCAAACCCTTCTCCTGCTTTATCAACTAAGTTTATGGAATATTTTAAATCTGTTGTTGTCATTTAAACAGTGTTCACAGCATCTTCACCAGTAGATTCCATCTCAAGAAACAACTTTCTTTGCTCATCAATAAGAAGCAACTCCTTGTCCATTCAAGTTTTATCATGAGATTGCGGCAGTTCAATCACATTTCACGTTACACTTCTAATTCTAGTTCTCTTGCTATTTCTACCACATCTGAAGCTCCTTCTTCCACTGAAGTCTTGAAGCCCCTAAAGTCATCCATGAGGGTCAGAGTCAACTTCTTCCAAACTCCTGTTAATGTTGATATTTTGACCTCCTCCCATGAATCATAAATGTTCTTTATGGCATCTAGAATGGTGAACCCTTTCCAGAAGGTTTTCAACAATTTACTTGGTCCAGATCTATAAGAGGAATCACTACCTGTGGCAGCATAGTCTTACAAAATGTATTTCTTAAATAATAAGGCTGAAAAGTTGAAATTACTCCTGATCTGTGGGCTGCAGAATGGACATTGTGTTAGCAGACAGGAAAACAACATTCATCCCCCATCCATCAGAGCGCTTGGGTGACCAGGTGCATTGTTAATGAGCAGTAATATTTTGAAAGGAATTTTTTTTCTGGGCAGTAGGTCTTAACAGTGGGTTTAAAATATTCAGTAAACCATGGTGTAAACAGATGTGCTGTCATCCAGGCTTTGTGTTCCATATATACAGCACAGGCAGAGTAGATTTAGCATAATTCCTAAGGGCCCTAGGATTTTTGGACTGATAAATGAGCATTGGCTTCAACTTAAAGTCACCAGCTGCATTAGTTCCTAACAAGAGTGTCAGCCTGTCCTCTGAAGCTTTCAAGCCAGGTACTAACTTCTCTCCAGGTATGAGAGTCCTAGATGGCATCTTCTTCTGGTATAAGGCTGTTTGGCCTACAACAAAAATGTGTTGTTTAGAGTAGCCACCTTCATCAATGATCTTAGCTAGATCTGTATAACCTGCTGCAGCTTCTACGTCAGCACTTGCTGCTTCACCTTGCACTTTTACGTTATGGAGGTGGCTTCTCTCCTTAAACCTCATGAACCAACCTCTGCTAGCTTCAAACTATTCTTCTGCAGCTTTCTCACCTCTCCCAGCCTTCATAGAATTAAAGAGAGTTAAGGGTCTTGCTCTGGATTAGGCTGTGACTTAAGAGAATGTTGTGGCTGGTGTGATCTTCTATCCAGACCATGAAAACTTTCTCCACATGAGTAATAAGGCTCTTTGGCTTTCGTATCATTCATGTGTTCACTGGAGTAGCACTTCTGATTTCCTTCAAGAGTTTTTCCCTTGTAGTCATAACTTGGCTGTTTGGCACAAGGGGCCTAGCTTTTGGCCTGTCTTGGCCTTTGACATGCCTTTCTCACTGAGCTTAATCTTCTCTAGCTTTGGACTTAAAGTGAGAGATGTGCAACTCTTGCTTTCACTTGAACACTTAGAGGCCACTGTAGGGTTACTAACTGGCCTAATTTCAATATTGTTGCCTCAGGGAATAGGGAGGCCCGAGGAGAGGGAGGGAGATGGGGAAACAGCTGGTTGGTGGAACAGTCAGAACATACACAATGTTTATTAAGTTCACTGTCTGTATGGGTGCAGTCATGCCGCCCTGAGACAATTACCATAGCAACGTCAAAGATCCCTGATCGCAGATCATAATACATATAATAATGAAAAACTTTAAAATATTGTGAGAAAACCAAAATGAGACACAGAGACATGAAGTGAGCACAAGCTTTTAGGAAAATGGCACCAACAGACTTGCTTGACTCAGGACTGACACGAATCTTCAGTTCGTAAAAAGTGAAACAGCTGCGATGCGCAATATAGCAAAGCGCAATAAAATGAGGTGTGCCTGGACCACGACCAGAAAGCCGCCACGTCGACCACAGACAGGCACAGCGCCTGACGGAGCGATGCGCTGGAGACAGGAATGCCACGGGCACCCGTAGAAAGTAAAGACATGCTCGGTACAAGATATAATGGCAGCGGACAAGACAACTAAATATCCAATCAGAACTGCAGCCGCCAAGGATTACTTTTAACTGAGATTTCATGCCAGCGTTTAGATTTCAGATGTAGATTAACGAATGGACTAATACCTTCCTAGGCTCATCCTTTAATACTATTAATATTTTAGAAAACTAATATTGCAAGAAGCAACCCAAAATCAAATAGATCAGTTGAACTGCCCTCTTGATAAACAACACAGTAGAATAAAGCTTCCTCCAAAAGTTGACCTATCAATGTGGGGAGTGTGTGTATGTGTGAAAAAGTCCTCTAGAAAAAGCTTTCTTTATATATTTTTGGAAGCTAAATTTAAGTCTTGCTTACTGATAGAGGGGGCAAGGGTGACCTTCCGCCCTCACTCACAGTTCTACCCTGGTTGCTACTACTACCCTGGAACAAGGGATGGTATTCAGTTGCCATAACTTTCTGAGACTGTCTCTTGAAAGACCAAAACACTATCCCTTTGAGCCCCATCAGAAAGCCTGAATAGGACAGACCAAGTGAGACGTTTCTTATGTCCCCCACCAAGGGGCTCCACTCTCTTCCACTTTTCATTAACCTCCAATCCCCCTGAAACGGCTTCCTCCAAAAATCACAATAATCCATTACCCTCAGAGTCTAAAGAAAAGGGTCAAGTTCTAGCCCTGCCACTAATTAAGGAGGTGGGGAATCTCACAACCCATCTGAGAAATGAGGGATTAGATGGATGGTTTTCTAAGATTCCATTCAATGTTCTTATTCCTACATGAGCCTCTCATTACCTAACTACAGGAACAAAGCGTCAGGCCATGACAGATGGGTTTTCCCATGAACCTCCAAGCACAAGCGATTAAGGAAACCAAAAAGGAGAAACGGGCCCTCAACTCCTTTAAGGCTCTCTGCTTAATTTAGGCTGCCTGGAGGAGGAGGCTGGGACTATAAGAAAACCTAACTGCTGCCATGAAATCTAATCACTTTCCAAAGTGACAAGAGCCCAGTGGGGTGAGAGGTGAAGGAGGTCTTGGAACTCTCCTTGGCCCCTTCCCTCGCTTCCCATACGAACTGGATTCTGCTGCTACAACCTTTTGTTCTCCCCAAGTCCACATCCTGCTCCTAAGATACAGCAAGTGAACTCAAGCGTGCAGGCTTATTGTCCAATCTAAAATCCAGCTTTCATGGATGAGGGCCTATGTGGGGACAAGTTCAAAACAATCCGAAAATAACTTCGAATAAATCATCAAACCATCTGTTTATGGCAGAACATAAATATATCAATTTGGTCACTTTTATGACAAAGCAGGTCTTTTTAGGTGAGATCTGTAACCGTCCCAAGAGATAAATTCCAGGCTGTAATTGTTGTCAAAGGTAGTTTAGGCGTGTATTCCAAAGACACTATCTCTTTTTTAACAAGACATACCCACTGGCTACACTCTTGGGAAAAGCAAACAAACAGATGGCAGATAAGAAAAAGCAATAGCTTGTTCAACTTGGTACTCATGCTTCTTACCCACATATTCTGAGAGGAAGACGACAAAGAATGGAGTGACCAGGTCATTAATTCCCTGGACATACCCACTGGCAGGGTGTCGGATGGCCCAAATAAATAGAATTCTTTCAAAGATCTAGGAAAATGAGAAAGAAAGACATGAGTGTTAAATCACGGAGACATGCTCCCTCCCTCCATTTACCTATTTCACAATTTATCTCAGGGCTAGTGTAGAATTCTTGGAAAAAATTTAAAATACTGTGGGTCAAAGGAAGTATATAAATGCAAAAGTTTCTAGCACACCAGTTATTTTCAAGTAGGGTAGATGCTTCTTGCTCTTTATTTATCTTTTCAGTAAATGGTCACCATGATATAAAATTGGGAAAAGGAAAGACAGAAACACAAAACGCCTTAGAAAAGGTTTGCAATGGATGTCATTAATTCAAGTCGGCACATTTTCATTTGTAGATGCTGCTTTTCCATTTCCAAGAGCAAGATATCAGAACAACCCAGTTCTGATACCTTTTTCTAAACCTTCTTTGGTCATTACAGGATTTAGAGAGGAAATACCTCCTGTACTGCCCCCTCCTCTCTCCCTGCTGAGCAGAAAGATCTAGATTTGGTTTTAATCCAGCTTGACTAGGAACAAGTGACGACTATACGTGCAGCAAGTCACTTCACATATCAGGATGCAACTCAGGCATTTGTTGAGGATAGGAAGTCAAATAAACCAAATCCTACGGACTCCTACAGTTGGGAATTTGAGAACAGAGAAATCAACCAGGGCCCCCACGGGAAAGCCTCTAGGTTAAGTATCTTAGCCCCAAGAAGCCAGAGGCCTAGGTTGGGGACAAAGGAAAGATCTTTATGGTCCCTGTCCCATTCAACTCTGCTCCCCTCTGCTTTCAGTAGGCCCTCCGTGCTTTTTCCTCGTCTTCTCTCAACCTGATGACACTCACCGCCTGCCTTCATCCTGATGACAACTCCTGGGCCTGACACATTCCTAAGACTGGCTTTGACTGGGCTCCCTCATGTATCTGTGGACCTCACCAGAGGGGTGGCAGAGGGCAGGCGAGTACATGCAGGCAGGACAAGGAGACTAGAGGGTCTCCACAGCACACGGACACTGCAGAGGCCCAACCAGGCAGCTCTCGGGCAGTCTGAAGAGGCGAGTGCAAGGGAGAAAAACTTCCCAGAGAGATGGATAAAAGGGAAATGGTTATATGGTTTTTGGAGATTGATATCCAGTGTAGGAGGGACAGAGAATCTAGAGACACAATAAAGGATGTTTCCCAGCCCCTCTGTCATAGTTGAGTCTGCCTTCCAGCTGGCTGAGAGCTGAGAAACACTTCTGCTGTCAACATTCCTGCCCTTACTGGCAGTGAAAACAAAGCCCTGCCTGGAAGCGAGCTGGTCTCTGCCTCCACTAGACCTACCCACTTGCTCTATGTGGTCGAGGGAAGGGCATGGCCTCCTCATTTGTGTGAAGTCCAACACTCTAACAGGAGCGCTCTTACACTCTTCCCTCTCTGTTGCTAAATGGCTCCTCTTCCTTCCTAGAAAATATAACACAAGCTAGAATGATCAAGAATCCCCTGACCTGCTCTATTTCCCTACAGCTCTTATGGCCTGTGTCCATCTTGATGCCCCTCTTAAAAAGTTCCTCCAGGGCAGTCCTTCTGAAGTACTTAAAAGGGTTTCTCTCTGCATGATGAGCCCCTTGTGAATACATGAATCCTTGATAACTGGCTTTAACAATGGCCAAATACATAGAAGGTAGCTGTTCAGAATCAGACCTGCGATAATCCCTCTCTAGTAAGGATGAGACAACATAGACACACTCATACTGTTCAAGTGAAGGTGCCAAAGAGATGAGAACCTAACAGCACCAAGCCTGGTTACTGGATCTAGGAGACCATGGGGTCTTCACTGTAAGAGTCTGGGATAATCCCGCCTTGCAGAGAGGGGTGGAGAGATAACCCCTGAAGGTTTGCCCTGTGCCTGTTCTACCAGTGTGGGTAATTCTGACTTACTATAGGCAATCTCAAGTACCTTTCAGATTTGCAAAGCAATCATTTCTCTGTTTAGTGTTACTTAGTTCTTTGCTCCTTGGTTGGCATTTTTACTTTGTTTAAGATGACTATAGCCTGCTAGATGAAAAGGTGATTCAAGAAAAATTGGAAAGAATAAAGTTTGAGATTCTGTCTTTGTATTCAGGTTCCACTACTTGGAGAAGCCTTTTAAACAAACAACTTTCCCCATCTCCATGTTTAGAGTAAACATGCACAGGTAAAAGGTAAGTATCTGATCTGAACATCTTCAAGTTAAAATAAGAAATAAGCAGGGCTGAGCTGTGGGAAACTGAATGGGAGGAACAAAGGGATCCTGAATGGATTTTTAGCTTCCTTTGAGCTGAATCTTACAGATAAAATAATAGTGTCACCCTCAAAATCTTCTTTATGCCACTGGCAAGTCATGAGGGATCCCACCAAAGGAAACATCTACATTTAAACAATTATGAATATAATTCAAAGCCAAATAGAAATTATTTTGAGCATTTTTACCACCATCCCTCTTTATGACGACAACTGAAAGCTCAATTCAGAGAGCGCTAACACTCCGTGTCCTGGCTCCTGGAAAGCTGCAAAGGAAAGTCCCAGTCTCAAGGAGTTTACAGCTACTGCTTGGGTCAAAAGATAATGGTCCCACTGAGACCTTCCGTGTGCTTTATTAACTGGTTAGGTCTCAAAATATCACTACTAATTCCACTTCTGGATATATACCCAAAGAATTTAAAACGGGGACTCAAACAGATATTTGCACACCCAAGTTAACAGCAGCATGATTCACAATAGCCAAAAGGCGAAATCAACACGTGTCCATCGACAGATCAATGGATCAACAACATGTGTTACATACACGCAATGGAATATTATTCAGCCTTTAAAAAGGAAGTCTTGACTCGTGCTACAACATAGATGAACCTATGTGAAATAAGCCAGACACAAAAGGACAAACATTGTATGATTCCACTTATTTGAGGTACCTAGAGTAGTCAAAGTCAGAGAGACAAGTTGAACGGAGGCTCTGGGGAAAGGAGTTACTATTTAACGGGTACAGAATTTCAATTTGGGAAGATAAAAAAAGTTCTGGAGGTGGATGGTGGAGATGGCTGTAAAACAATGTGAATATACTTAATGACACTGAACTGCACACTAAAGAATTGTAAAATGATACAATTTATATAATGTATATTTTACCCCAATTTTTAAAAATCACTGCCTCCAGCTTGACAAAGTAGAGCAGACACAGGAATAGGAATTCCTAGATGTGGGTTCTCCATTCTGTCACCAGGTAGCCTCAAGGCTCTGGGCAAGTTCCTCAACCTCTCAAAGTGCTACTCTGCTCACAGGTTTGTTATGAAGAATGAATGAGAATGCATGAGAACGTGCTCTGAAAGAACCAAAGCTCCGCACGTGAACATAAAGCACCGTCATGACCAGCCGTAACCCTGCGGGCAGGTGCCACAGAGCTATGGGGGAGAAGAGCCAAAGATCATTAAGTAATTCCCTCACCTCCTGTACGAGTGGTTGCTGGAACAACGGAATGAGAGGATTCGTCCTTGGAATGTCGATGTGAATCTGGAAGACAGAAGCCATGTCCAAAAACAAAATGCCAGTTTGCCCTTTTGACGTTATTTTCTTTAAAAATAGAAATTAAGGGAGTAAGAAAGCACAGTTTACCTTCAGAAAGAACTGACACAGAAAAAAATTAGTTAACCTACCTGCTCATGTGGAATATGTTTCTATTTTAGCAATAGCTTATTAAATAGTGATGAAACCTCCCCAGATTAACCACTTAAGTCAAATAGCAATAGGCCCCACAACCTAAGAGAATCAGCTGCTTTTTCCTATTGCTCTGGAGTCCGTTCCCCTCTGGGCTGGCACTTACGCAACAGGTATGATACAAGTGTGCACTCCCTGTCGGAATCCTACTCATCCACAGTTCAAGAACTAAAAGAGCTCTGACAGCTGCGAAAACGTGCCAAAATAGGGAACCAGAGAAGGACTTGCTCATGAAGTCGTGACGTGTAAGAAGTGGGGAAGGACCAGGGGGAGTTGGCCTTCAGTAACTGGAGCTGAAAGTTCATACTTCTGTTACCAAAGAGGTCACTGTGGTTGGTTTCAGTTCGGGGATTTCTCAATGTCCAATTTTAGTATCTGAAAGATGTGTCTGCAGCAGCAGAAGCTACTTCTGTTCTTGGGGCATGTTGTACATTAGATAGCTGCCCACACTCCATCTTCCACCTTCTGCAACCGCTGGACTACTCCTCTCCTCCCTCCACACGTGACGGGGCCAGCAGACCCCTCTGCGGGCCATGAGGACCACTATGGGCAATGATGGAAGGTTCTCTGCCAAGACTACTGATGGCTACAGCTCCTGCAGACAGACAGGTGTGGGTCCTGAATAGGTACTGTAGCTGCCAGAAGAACACACTGATGTCACAGTCCAGAGGGACCAGACCATTCCTGACAGAGTTTGTCTTTCCTCCTCTCAGTGTTCTATAACCTTACTACTCACAGTGTGGTCTGTGGACCAGAGGCATTGGCATTCCCAGGGAGCTTTTTAGAAGTGCAGGCCTCACCCCACACCTACTGAATCAGAATGTGAATTTTCTCATAATCCCCAGGTAGAATCTTATTAAAATCCTAGGTGATTTGTATGCAGATTAAAGTTTGAGAAGCACTACCATTGACTAATGCCAAAAAATGTTTATTTATTTAAAATGGCTAAAATCAGAGTTGCTGAAAGTGGTGAAGCAGTTCTGGGAATAAACTTACTAATAATTTCTAACCAGCACACCATAGCCTGAAGACTTGAAAAATCCGTACCCCAACAGCACTCCTAGGAGACACACCTAAAGAGTATGACCAGTAAACAGCAGCAGGTGACAACTGTACCTGTCTATAGGTATCCTGGTGATGTTCCTCATTTCGAGAGTCATAATACTGTTCAATAAAGCCAAAATATTCCTCCCTCTTCCGCTGCAGGGTCAACTTCCTCCTCTCAGTGTTTGCTGGGAGATAGCCCTATAGACAAGACTGACGGTCAGATGGGGATAGACATTGGTTGGATGAATCCTTAATTTTCATTTTAGCCTGAGAAATGGCTTGGAAACTATCAAGGGAGCAGAAGGAAAACTGCCAAGAGGACAACGGCAAATCCCTTTTTGGTTCTGGCCACCCAGTGTTTGCCCTTTCCTCATTCGATGAGATCCACATGTGGGCAGATGCAGCAAGGCCAACTTTCCCAGGGCTGTTGACTCCTTTGGCTCTGCACCGCACTTGGAGCTCTCACTGCTGCTGAGCACTCCAGAGCTGCCGGAGTTGGCACAGTGGAGCAGCGAATGTAGGTCAGTGGGCGGGAACTGGACCCAAGTCACGGCCTGCGAGGGCTGCGTGTGTGCAGGGGCATACTTCTGAGAATCGCAGGGATCCGGCAATCTCTACAGTGCATCTCAGTGGCATGCCAAGTAAGTTGGTGCCAGTTACACATTCTTCTCCAGTGTAACTTTCAGAGTTACCGGCTCAGCAAGCTGAACGGAATCTGTGACATAGCAGCTACAACGCCCAGACGGAACTTCTGGCAGCAGCCCCCTCCTGGCCAAAGCTCCAGGCCAACTTTCACTCTTATCCCTGGTCTAGATTCCACTCTCATTCTTCTATCTTCTGTTCCCCTTCCGTTCTCACCGAATCTACTCTGAATAGCATTCAAACTTACTAGAAGTGGCAGAGGCCATGATTACATGGCTACAACAGTGGGTTGGGGAGAGCAGTCAGGAGAGGGACCCTTCCTCTCTCTGAAGTGCTGATGTAATGCATTCCATGGCGAGTGCCTGGAGAGCAGGGACTGTGGTTTATTCGTTTCTGTATCTGTTCACGGCACCTGGCACTGTGCCAGCCAAAACAGCAGGCCCTCAACAAATCCTTATTAGAAGAATGAATGAATTTTACAAGTTCAGGAAACCCAAGTGTTTCTATCATAGTGCTGGCACAGTGCTCCGTACTTGGTGAAAGCAGCACTAGTAAGGCTTCCAAGGGAGGCCCATTTATCAAGCCTTCACAGTTGCAGAGCGGGTCTCAACCTCGCTGGTCACTCCTACTGAAAAAAGGAGTGAAGCTCGAGGCATGTTGGAGCTTGCTCAAAGCTAGTGCTGGGACCACCCTGTCTTCCTCCTCACTGTTAAGAAAGTGAGGCTGTGACTACAGGGACAAGCGTGTGCTCTTCTATGTGTGTGGGAATAAACCCTCAAGAATGTGTTTCTTTATGCACAGAAACAGGACTACAGTCCCACAGTTCTGTCATATCCAGCAGGACGAGAGAAGTCTATGGAGTAAGACCAATGTGTCCAGACTAACCTCATCAGGCAAGAAGGGCTGTGTGAGGCTCACGCTTCTCTACATAGTGGGTAGAACTCACCGACAGGAGTCTCCAGGTTACAGGTCGAACCTCCCTGGGAACCCCTGGCCAGCTACACTTCCTCAGTTCATCTGCAAACAGAAAACAGCCACATTGGATTAGCTCTCCCGACAAGTGTCCGAAAACAAACTGCAACCAGCACTGCCTGATGCTTCCTACCAAAGGAGTAAGACCACTGCCACCTGCTACCCATAAGCACAGGGAAAAGCCCAGAACAGCAGCCCTGAGCAGCAAAGTGCCAAGGACACACCCTTGCAGTAGCCATCCAGTCAGCTCGGAGATGAGAGTTAGAAGGGAACTGAAAGACCAGTGGGTGTGGATTTCAGTAAAAACCCCCTTGAGGTAGGAAAGACCAAGCCAGAATAGGTGCACTATGGTCTACAGGCCACAGAAACCAGTCCCACCTAATTGGGTCCCTAATCCCAGTAACATACTGCTGACTTAATACCTGCATGTCACTGCAATGGGCACCATACCAGGAGAAGCTAGAAAAGTAAAAGAAGGAAGAATAAAGAGCAATAGCTTCCAAGTCTCTGGGAATTCCAGTCACCAAAAGCCCCTACCTTGCCCGGGGCTCACAAGGACTCACCTAAGTCAGTGTTGTGGCTGGAGAGAAGCTGACGGAATTTTTCTAGGCGGGTTTTCTCCCGGACAGTCATTGGGGGAGCCCCAGAAGCATTCTGGTCTGAGATCCGGGCAACGAGGGGGATGATGGGCCGGAGAGGGAGAGACTGCTGTTTGTGGAGCGGGTTCCTCAGGCACGTATCACCTGAGGCCATTTGAGAGAGAAGAATGGGCTTACGTGAAGAGCACAGATTCTGAAAACCCTTAAACCTAACTATTCAGCATCTGTGTCCTCCTCCTGGGCTGGGGCTGCCTGCGGCGCCCCGCGGAGGGGCAGTGAGGGCGCAGGAAGACAGCCCTGCTCCGCTCGCCACCCAGAGGAAGGGCTGCATTTACACCACACAGGCCAAGACACCGTACGCGCCAACACACTCCAGATGCTGCAGCAACTTGTGAGAACATTGTTGGTGACTCCAGAGGACAATCAAATGTTTTCTTTCATACCCCAAACTGAAACTTGTCTCGGTGCCAAATAACGCATTCAGTGGCAGCACAGTCTAAGGCAGTGTTTTCCTTCCCTTTCCACACTGCTGGGCACATGAGAAATGACGACACGGCAAAGACACTGCAGGAAGGGAGGCGGGTCCCGCCCCAAGGGCTAAGGGGATCCATATCCCTGGCACAACCTTAACCTGTTCTTGGCCCACCAGTGTGCCCTGCACACGGGGAGAAGCTCTGGCCCAGGGCCATCCTGCCTTGGGTGGCTACAGTTCCTCTCTGTTCCTACGTTTCCCACCAAATGAACCAGTTTTAATTCTGCCAGGATATGACTGAAACTACAGGACACAGATTCAAGCTGAACTCTGTCTGGTTCTGGACATTTCTAGACCAGATGGTCAGTAGGAGGAATAAACAGTACAGGACTAACATACATTGAGCGCTTACTATGTGTAAAGCACCAAGCTGGTCACTTACACGTATGATCTCTCGTTGGATCCTTACAACGTATGGTAGGAATTTATAACTATTTACAGATAAGAAACTGCATCTCAGAGAGATTTAGTAATTTGTGAGAGCTTACATATCTGGGCCTTAAAAAGTGGTAGTTACAACAAAAATTAGAGTGAATACTAATTAACTAGTACTACTAGAAGGCTTACAAAAACAACTGCCACAAGGCACTTGGGTAGGATGCCTAGTGTAACAGGGGGCCTAGAAAATGCAGACCACACACTGCAAAGCTGAACAGATGTGCATCTCAGATACCAGCTATGCACAGACAGATGCGCACGGGAGGGAACCTCTGTAAGGAGAATGCTCTGGGGGTCCTTGCTGCACAAGGGCAGCGCATCAGAGATAGTGGTGGGGCCCTTCCTCATGCTGGGAACCTCCGGAGACCTTCAGTCATGGTGTATAGACACCTTCCACAGCCTGTAGCTGTGGGCACCCAAGTCAATCAACATGAAATGCCCATGCGGGCATGGCACAGAAGGTTCGAGCTAGAGCCCAAATCAGTGATGAAAAATAACTGTGGAACGATTGTAAAGACCTGACAGCCTGCTTGCATGGCCACATGCTCAGTCTGAAACTATAACAGAAATTCTTTTAGACCGTGGGCCTGGATACACTCCAGGGCTCTGACAGTCTTCCACTTCCTTTTCATCCTTTACCAGTCAGCCATTTCAGCTCTCCCTAGAATGAAGGCACTTCCCTCTCCCGCTCAGAATAACCAACTTCCATAAAATCCATTAAGGCAACGTAGACACAACAATGGAGACTGAAAAGAGTATACTGAGAGCCCGCAAACGTTTTGTAAAACCACCCTCCCCTCAACCAGTTATTGAGGCCAGTTTCCTGAACAGAAACAAAGCAGGCCTCTCCTCCTAGCCCACCCCCGCCGATGGGCAGCCTGCCTCAGGGAGCTGTGACCTGGCGCCTTCAGGTACATGTTGCCCCCTCCCTCGGGAACAGGAAACAGTGGGTGTTCTCCAGGCCTGAAGAAGTCAAACAGCAGGCCAAACGTTTGTGAAATCCAGCCACTAACAACTTTAAATACATTAGTCAATATTCGTAAACCTGACCATGCCTAAAGCCACGTGAAGCCGTCAAACCACATAAGTTCTGGACCCCACTACACGAAAAAGGAAGAGGAGAGGAGAATGGCAGGCAAGACTTGGGTGTCAGTAAGTGAGGGCCCAGAGCCCCCGAGGCAGAAGGGGCAAGCACAGCTTGTGACTTCTTAGGCTCTCTGAGGAACCTTGGCTTGGGCTCATTTATCACCCCAGGGAAGATCTGAGTGCTGCCCTTAAAAAAGATCACTTTTATTTAAAATGCACTCTGCTGAGAGGGCTGAGGGTACGGAGGGGGCAGGGTGGACTTACTGGAGTTTCTGGACAGCTGGGCATCACTGCTGGACTTTATGACCTTGTAGTTGGCAGGAACGTCGGATGTCGTTGACTGGGACCGTTCCGGTTTTACCCTCAGCTTGCTGTGGTTTTCTAGAACTTGGGCTGCAGTTGCCAAAGCAACTTTTGAGTTCAGAGTTTGGAAAGAAGGTGAGGAAAAGTCCTCTTCCTCATCATCACCAATGTCCCAAGCATCACTGGTATTCCGGGCAAACTCATGAAAACTGGAGGCCTTCTTATTCTTCAGAGGAATCGTGTTGACTTTTGACCGTTCTTTAATGAAGCTTCAAGAAAGGGGACACCATTACCAAGGAATGGTCTGACATATCTGACCACCTTCACTAGCTTAATCAGTATTAATAATATTACAAATGACCCCATACATAAACATTAGCTTCTTCAAACAAAAACCACCATGTCGTTCCTCACCTAGATGCTTCCAGACCAGCCCGATGCAGCAGAGACAGATGTAGCAGAGATCGCAATGGTCACCAAATATCCCATGTGTTCCTCTCTATATTTCCCAGCCCCCTTCCACTTAGGCAAGGCTATGCCTAGTTCTGGCCAATGGGCTGAGAAGAAAGTGAGGTAATCACTTCCAGCCAAAGTACAAAAGAATAGGTGCAGGTTCTCTATAACCTCTTTCTTCTGTCATGGTGACTGGCAAGGTTTCAAATGGTGGCGCCTCCCTCAGCCTGGGTGAGTGAGTGGCTTTGTGGAGCAGAGCCTGGCTCTACCCTTACTTGGCCCCATTTTGGTCACGTAGCATGAACAAGAAATAAACCTTTGTCATGTTAATCCACTGAGATTTCACAGTTAATTTGCTATGGCAACATAACCTGAACTATCCATTAGCATGGGACGTAAACTACTGGCAAAACAGGAAATGATTTCAGGTATTCCATAAATGTAGCATTAAGTCCCAAAATGAAAAGTTATTCCCTTTCTTATTTTGTTAAAGTCCTTCTGCTTACCTTTGAGGAGAAAGTCTAAGTTTGGTGCTGCTCTGTCTTTAAGACTCTATTTTTTTAACAAAGTGAGGGCAGCCTCAGGATCAACATATTTGCTAGCAATAGGATCTGGTATGGAATTTAATAAGACTTTTGTTTTTCACTGTGTGTATTTTTAAGGTTACTTTCTATTTATGGTGAATATTATTGGTTTTCCATTTATGGAAGTACAAGGTTTATTTTTAAAAAATAAATCTATTTTAGTAAATGAGTACTTATTAAAATGTATTTAGTAAACAATAGTACAGAATATGGCAAAAAAAAAATCATGAATACAGTACATGATTAAAGTTTGGGAAACACCAGATTAACCTATTGAAGAAAGGGGACCTAGTCCAAAGAGTCACATGAACCATTCCTGCTTTTCTAAGCTTTTTGCCTTTATGGCCTGAGCCCCACTCCCTCTTAAGGTCTGGGGACCTTTATTCTGGTTCCAGGAGATTGGTTAGGACACTTCTAACTCAGTCTTACCTAGCATCCCTCAGACCCCAAACAGGGATTCAGAGGGTATAGTCTTGTGTGAGTTTACAGTACATGGGGACCGAGATGTAATGGGGTAAAAATATCATTGAAATGCCTCACTGTTTGCCCCCAGCAAGGCAGGGTAACTCTAGAGGCTCTGCCAGAAGCGCAGAAGTTCCCCCATCTCCAGGAGAGATTTCTTCCCCTTGGATAGAGGTGGGTGGTCTGCTGACCTGTCCTTCCTCCCTAAATGAGTCCAATACTTACTGTAAAAGCTTAAGTTATTAATATCAATAAATATAGTCTGGTAACTCATACAGCTCATCAGAATGTCCCTATTATGAAAAAGTGGTATCACTGAGGCATTATTTTTGAACACTAGTCTCATACAGAGCAAAGGAAAATCGATTACACAAAATACAAGAGAACACAAGCTTATAAGATTACAACAGCCCAAATGTCATGGAAACAAAATACCATTTTTCACCCATTCAATTAGCACAGATTGAAAGACTCATTCTTTTCAGTGCTGACCAAGGTGTAGTGAGACCAGCTAATTCTGCAGGAGGGGGTATATATTGTATAAGCGTCTGGAACACAATCTGGCAATATACACACCATAAGTCTTAAAATGGTTCATAATCTCTGATCATAAGACACAGACAAAGATAATCTAAAATAGTTTATACCAGTGTTAGTTATTTTGGTTAAAAGTTACAAACAATATAAACATCTAGAAATTGGAAATGATTTAATAAATTATGGTTTAGCCACCAGATGGAATGTTACACTGCCATTAAAAATCATACCTTGAAGGCTATTTAACATTAAGAAATGATTTCAATAAAGTGAATGAAAATAGGGCCCCAAATCATACACTTCTTATGATCTCTGTATTAAAAAAAAATACGTACATAAAAAAGACCAGGAAGAAAATACATCAAAATGTTAACAGTGCTTATATTTGGGCTATGGAATTACAGGTCATATTTAATTTCATTTTTATAATTCTCTGAATTAGTCACATTTCTTACAATGAACATATCATTTCTATTCATCAGTGGAAAAGGTTGTTTTGCTGGCCTTCATCAATCCCCAAAGAATACACATAGCCTATTGAAAGAACAATAGGAAACAAAGAAGTGCCCAAACCAAAGCAAATAGAACTGAGGCAATGCAGCACAAATATTTGCACATATAAAAATCCACCCATTGGCGAAAAGGCAAATTGCTCCTCTGCAGTCATTACTGAGGCTGCATGTTTTGTACTCATCCATCTTGACTGCTTCTCCTTTGTAAAAGGGGATCCAGGATCCACCACCTGCAGTAGCAACTCAGGGGTTCTGCTGCCAAGAACAAACAGGCAGATGTGTAAGAAAGATCTGTCATCTACAAAATACTACACAGGAGTATGCTGTTACTACCATTTTCCTTCTTGGAGTCTATAATGATTGCATAAATACTGGAAGCTTTGAGAACTCTTTAAATAAATCATCAAATCAAGAGGCTGACTTTTAACTCAAGTCATAAAGCTGACTAGAAACTCATGGTCTAACACGGAGTGAAGCATATGCAAACCTTGGCCTGGATGAAAACATGACAGCAAGAGGCAGGCCATGCTGAGTGGCAGGTTCTAACAGATGACCAGCTTCCCATCCAAATGAAAGTGGTAAATCAGCTGGTGGTGGGCATGTGGGTGTTTGTTATGTTTTTCTTATACCTTTTTAATGCATTTGAGGTTTTCATTGCTTTTTTATTTCAAAATATTAATGGGATACAAATGTTTTTGTTACATGGATACCTTGTATAATGCTTAAGTCAGGGCTTTTGGTGTGTCTGTCACCAGAACAGTATTCATTGCACCCAGGTTGTATTCCCTCACCTCCTGCTTCTTGGTTTCCAATGTCCTTTATATCTCTTTGAGCATGTGTGTACCCATCATTTAGCTTCCACTTATTAGTGAGAACATAAGGTGTTTGGTTTTTCCATTCCTGAGATACTTCACTTAGGATAATGGTCTCCAGTTCCATCCAAGTTGCTGCAAATGACATTATTTAATCCTTTTTATGGTTAATCAGTACTCCATGGTATATAGACACTACATTTTCTTTTTTCACTTGTGAATTGATGGGCACTTAGGTTGGTTTCACGTCTTTGCAATTGTGAATTGTGCTGTAATAAACATTCAAGTGCAGGTGTTTTTTTGATAAAATTACTTCTTTTCCTTTGGGTAGATACCCAGCAGTGGGATTGCTGGATCAACTGGTAGGTCTACATTTATTTCTTTAAGGAATCTCCATACTGTTTTCCATAGAGGTTGTACTAGTTTGCAGTCCTGCCAACAGTGTATAAGCCTTCCTTTCTCTCTGCATCCACACCACCATCTATTGTTTTTTGACTTTTTAATAGTGGCAATTCTGATAGGGGTAAGGTGGTATCTCACTGTGGTTTCAATTTGTATTTCCCTGATGATTAGTGATGTTGAGCATTTTTTCATGTTTCTTGGCCATTTGTCTATCTTCTTTTGAAAAACTACTGTTCATTTTGCCCACTTTTTGATGAGGTTGTTTGTTTTTTTCTTGCTGATTTGTTTGAGTTCTTTATAGGTTCTGGATATTAGTCCTTTGTTGGATGTATAGTTTGCAAATATTTTCTCCCATTCTGTAGGCTATTTGCTCTGTTGATTATTTCCTCTGTTGTGCACAAGCTTTTTAATTTAATCAAGTCCCATTTATTTTTGTTGTTGCTGTAATTGCCTTTGGGGTCTTAGTCATAAATTCTTCACCTAGGCTGAAGTCTAGAAGAGTTTTTCTCATGTTTTCTTCTAGAATTTTTAGGGTTTCATGACTTACATTTAAGTCTTTTACCCATCTTGAATTAATTTTTGTATATGGTAAAAGAGAGGGGCTCCTGTTTCATTCTTCCACATGTGGCTCTCCAATTTTCCCAGCACCATTTATTGAATAGGGCTCCCTTTCCCCAGTGTACATTATTGTCTGCTTTGCGCCATCAACTGGTCATAGCTATGTGGTTTTATTTCTGGGTTCTCTATTCTTTTTCATTGGTCTACATCTCTACTTTTATACCAGTACTATGCTGTTTTGGTTACTATAGCCTTGTAACCAAGCTGCCGACTGTGGCAGCTGCTATGGTGCTACTCAGGTGGTAGCAGCAGCAATATTGAGATGGTGAGATGGCAGCAGATGCTGAGGGCCAGTGGGCACCTGCTCTGCTGGGACCCCTGGAAGGTGGCCAGTGGGAGGAGTTTGGGAGGTGCACAGCACCCAGTCAAGTGAAGTCAAGTAATGTGATGCCTCCAGATTTTTGATCTGTTTTGAATTCAGTGTGCTAGCATTTTGTTGAGAATTTTTCTATCTACGTTCATAAGGGATATTGGTCTGTAGCTTTCTTTTTTTGTTGTGTTCTTTTCTAGCTTTGGTATCAAAGTGATACTGGCTTTGTAGAATGAGTTAGGGAGGATTTCCTCCTTCTCAATGTTATGAAATAATTTCTGTAGGATAGGTACCAGTTCTTCTTTGTAGGTCTGATAGAATTCATCTGTGAATCTATCTGGCCCAGGGCTTTTTGCTGTTGTTGAGAGATTTTTTATTATTGCTTCAATCTCGTTGCTCATTATCGGTCTGCTCAGGATTTCTATTTCTTCCTGATTCAGGCTTGAAAGGTTGTGTGTTTCCAGGAATTTATCCAGTTCCTCTAGGTTTTCTAGTTTGTTTGCATAGAGATTTTCAAAGTATTCACAGATAATATTTTATATTTCTCCAGTATCAGTTGTAATGTCTTTTCATTTTTGATTGAGCTTATTTGAGTCTTTTCTCTCCTATTTCTGGTTAATCTGGCTAGTGGTCTATCAATTTTATATTTTCAAAGAACCAACTTTTGTTTCACTGATCCTTCATTTTTTTTCTTTTGGCTTCCATTTATTTACTTCTGCTCTGAGCTTTGTTATTTCTTTCCTTCTGCAAGCTTTGGGTTTCGTTTGTTCTTTTTCCAGTTCCCTGAGATGTGACATTAGGTTGTTAATGTGTGATCTGTCATTTTGATGTAGGCATTTGAACTTTCCCTTTTGCTGTATCCTACAGATTTTGAAAGCTTATGTCCCATATGTCATTCAGTTCAAGGCATCTTTGAGTTTCCATCTTAATTTCATCAGTAACCCAAGGATCGTTAATTTCTATGACTTTGTGTAGTTTTGAGTGTTTCTCTTGGAATTGATTTCTAGTTTTATTCCACTGTGGTCTAACAAGACATATGGAATGATTTCTATTTTTTTTTTTTTTTGAATTTGCTAAGGCTTGTTTTGTGGCCTAAGATACAACCAATCTTGGAAAATGTCCCATGTGCTGATGAGAAGAATGTATATTCAGTAGTTCTCGAGTAGAATGTTCTGTACATGTCTGTTAGGTCCATTTGTTCTGGAGTCCTGTTTAAGTCCAGTGTTTCTTTATTCATTTTCTGCTTTAATGATCTGTCCAGTTGTCAGTGGGATGTTGCTGGAATTCTTTTGCTGGTTTCTTCTCATCTGAAACCTCTTCTCTCACTTCAGGGCTGATAGGTTTGCAGTGCACCTGTTCTCCTTTGCTGGGAACTCTCCTACTTAGTGAGGAGGAGGAGAGGTCCCTAGACAGAACTTTTGTGTCCTACTCTGGGGGACTGACTGGCAGGAGAAGAGCGGATGCGCTGAGAACCTGTAATGCAGCTGTTCTCCTGTGACATTCCATTCCCCTGTGGTAGTCCCAGTCCAAGCTGGTGCTGGGAAACATTGGTTCATATTGGTGGATTGGCCCCCAACAGGCCACTGTTGGAAGCTCTTGCTGGGGGCTAGGCAAGTCCTTCTCCATGGAGGCGGGTGGCATAACCTTAGCTGACTCCTGGGTGGGTTGTGGGACCTAAGCAGGTGCCTGGGTATGTTGCAGGACCTTGGCCAGTGCCTGAGCAGGTCATGGGACCTTAGCCGGCACCCAAGTAGGTTGTGGGACTTTGGTGGGTACCCAGATGGGTCAGCAGGCCCTGGTAAGTGCCTGGGTGGGTTGCAGGACCTTGGTGGGTGCCTGGGGACATCATACGTCTTCAGCTGGCAGCAGGGTGGGTTGCAGGACCTTTGCAGGTGCCTGGGTGTGCCACAGAATCACAGCCAGCAGTGGAGTGGGTCACGGGACCTTCACAGGTGCCTGCATATATCACGGGACTTTGGCAGGTACCTGGGAGCATCGTGGTACTGCAGCCAGCAGCATGGCAAGTTGCAGGACCTTTGTAGGTGCCTGGCTATGTTGTGGGACTGCAGCCAGCAGTGCAGTGAGTTGCAGGACTTTGGCGGGCACTTGGGTGCATCAGGGGACCACAGCCAGTGGTGAGGCGGGTCACAGGAGCTTCATGAGTGCCTGGGCATGTCACAGGACTGCAGTTGGTAGCAGGACAGGTCAAAGAAACTTGGCAGATGCCTGGACAGGTCAGGGGGCCTTCACCAGTGCCTGGGCAGGTTGTGGGACTGTGGCCAGTGGCAGGGTGGCTCGTCAGGCTATAGCAGCGGGGCCACCCATGGCTGGTGGGGCTGGGGAGACAGGCAGTGTCCAGCTAGGGAGTTGCGGTGGCTGGGGCTCTCCCTCCACCCAGGGTAGCCGACTGTGGCAGCTGCTATGGTGCTACTCAGGTGGTAGCGGCAGCAATATTGAGATGGTGAGATGGCAGCAGATGCTGAGGGCCAGTGGGCACCTGCTCTGCTGGTACCCCTGGAAGGTGGCCAGTGGGAGGAGTTTGGGAGGTGCACAGCACCCAGTCACAGTGTGTGTGTAAGAGTACCTGCCCTCTCCACTCCCTCCCTGGCCTGGCAGGGATAATGGGGAGGTGGCTATAGTGGAGCTGACCCCTCTGCAGACCAGGCACTCTGGGGCTGAGAGTGCAGAGTGGCATCTGTTGCAGCAACCTGAGACCAGAAGCTGGCGGGACCCCACTGTGCCTGCTCTCTGGTGCAATGCTGCTGCACAGTCTCCAAGCAGCTCCCTAATTAGCATAGAGGCCTGCTGTGGTGGGGAAGCCCCTCACAGCTTGGGTTGCAGTGTCCGCTGGGGGAGCACAGAGCCCTGGGGAACTCTCTTCTAACCCTTCCCCATGTGTGGACGCTTCCCCCAGGTACCTTCCTATCTTGTTGAGCTGATCACCCCACTTCTCTCCCCCACTTCGGGTGTCTCCAGTCACTTCTGATGATCCACACAGCTCTCACCAAGCATTAGCCCCCAACCTTTGATCCCCTCCTTGAGAGCTGCGAGTGCGGGCTGCTTCTAGTCTGCCATCTTGGCCTCGGTTTTCATTGTATTTTTGAAGCAGATGATGATTCAATACAATTGAAGTAGATTAAGAACTGGAATTTATGCAAATGAAAACTTGCCAATAGAAACTGAAGGACACTTTCCAACACCATGAAGAAGAAGGGAGGAAAGGCTGTCACTCCCTGTGACAGAAAGGCATGAGATTCAAGGCAGACCATTTTGAGACTGCCAGAAATTATTTTAGGGACACCTAGCCCATGAAACAAAACTCAACCAACCAATTTACAAGTCAGCTCTGTCCTCAGGAAAGAGGCCATTATAGAGGAAGGGATTGGTAGCACCTATCAAAGGGTAGGAGTCTGAGGACAAAAAAGGTTGGCGAGAACCTCCCACAAGGACAAAAGAGGAAAGCAACAAGTGAAAAGATACTTTGGGTCACTTCCGAGAGAAAGAAGAAAACTCTAGAGACTAGGGACAATGAACAATGATGCTAAGATTTAAGGTTTTGAAGCTTTTCCATGTTTATTAATTTTGTTCTATCCAGAGAAGAAACCTAAGCTCATACATATATACATAAATAATAATTAATATTTATTGGCTACTCGCTAGGTACCAGGCCCTATGCTAATTTTTATATATACCCATTTTCTAATTTAATGCTTACTAGTAAGCCTATGAGGTAGGTACTACTATTATCCCCACTTATAGATAAGGGAACTGAAGCTTACTGAGGTCAGGAGCAGGCAGTGAAGTCTTGGTTCAAATCCAGGTCTACCTGACTCCTGAACCAGCATGTGCTAACTCCTCCATCTAGAAAAACTAGTGAAAAAGAAGAGGGTAAAGGCCTAGAAGGACCTGCAGCCTGGGAAGAGGAGTTGCCAAATAAACTGAGCCCCACACCAGCTATAACTTTCCCCAAGTATACACAGCCAACAGCCCAACTCTCTCACTTTGTAGGAGAAACTTCCTATCTACTCAGAATAGACTGGGTGTGTCACATAGGTAGCCTGGAAGGGAGGAAGCCACATCTCGGGATGGGGTCCTTGGAAGAGAAATGTCTCCCCTTCTTGTTGACCTCAGTAGTTACAGAAAAAATTAATCCAGGTAATTCTGGCTGTGGGTACCTTTAATTTATAGGCTACCTCATTTTAACACAGTCCCAACTATTATACCTAATCCAAGGTACAAGAGTGCCATGGTGTGGTTTAATCAGGATTAAACACAACTATATGAAAGTTACAGCCAAACTGACCTCTGATGGATAGCTTCACCATACCACCTTGCAACTGTACGCCAAATTATAGTTTAGAAAACACCTTTACAGATACCTCATGCAATCCTCACAGCAACTCTGTGAGGTGAGTCTTACTATACTTTATGGATAAAGAAATTAAGGCTCAGAGAGTTTAAGTAATTTGCCCAAGGTCATGGAGCTACTAAGTAGCAAAGAAAAAGGGATCTGAAAAGTGCAGGTGACACTAAAAACTCTCAAAAACATAATTAATGGCACATTTATGCAAGACTTGGTGAAAGGTTTGGTGACTGGTGAAGAGTAACTTGTTAAATGATAACACAAATACCTCAGAGTATGTTAAAAAATAAAGAGTGGCCACAGGTTACACTGATTAGGAATACCAAAAAAAAAAAAAAGAAAAATCAATCATTCCATCATCTGATACTACTACACTGTTTCACCAATGTGGTTGGTCCACTTAACAGAATTTTTTAAAAAAATGTTTGACACCAGTAAGTGATTTGAGGCAAGTGGAGAAATTTGGTAACATTCAAATAAATCAGTCATCTTAGTAACCAGTGTGTCTTCATGTGAACTTGTTTTATAACCCAGAACTAGGACCTATCATACTTTAGCATCAATTCAGAAAATAATAAATTTAGACGCTTATCATCCTATCAAGTGGCCAATGGAGGTGCTCATCAGTAAGACTAGTTTTATCTGAGCTATAAAAATTATTGCAGGCAGGTAGCGAGGGCGGTTACCAAAGGCCTGGTGCTTGGTCTTAAGCAAGCCTGGCCTATCCCCTGTAGGTGGTGGGTGAGGGGTGAGGTTGAGGAAGAAGTGAAGGGGAATTGGGGTGGTTGAGGGGTGTATAATTTATTTAAAAAGAGGGGAGGGGAGAGGCCATGGCCGTCCCAGCCAACAAGAGGAAGATGAACTTCTCCGAGTGGGAGGTGGAGATCATAGTGGAGGAGCTGGAGCTGAAGAAGCACCTGCTGGTGAACTACTTCAATGCCGGGGTCCTTTGGCCGCCAAGAGCGCAGCCTGGCATGGCATCCTGAGAAGGGTCAACACCGTGGCCACCTGCTGCAGGGAGCCACCTGAGGTCAAGAAGAAGTGGTCTGACCTCAAGACTGAGGTCTGTCGCAAGGTTGCCCAGGTCCAGGCCACTGTGGAGGGTGGCGAGGCACCGGGGCCCACTGAGAAGAATGGAGCTGGTGGGCCTGGGACAGGCAGTGGCAGTGGCGGCAGTGGCCTAGCCGTAGCCCCTGTACTGCTGACCCCCATGCAACAACGCATCTGCAACCTGCTGGGTGAGGCCACCATGATCAGCCTGCCCAGTACCACAGAGATCCACCCCGTGGCCCTCGGACCCACAGCCACTGCAGCTGCAGCCATGGTCACCCTGACACAGATCCCCACCACGACAGCCTATCACACGCTGGAGGAGGGAGTGGTGGGGTACTGCACGGCCGAGCCCCACCACCCCTGCCGGCCGAGGCCCCCATGGAGATGATGGCCCAGCACACAGACACATCCGTCAAGCTGCAGGCACTCAAGAGCCATATTGCCCTCGACTCTGCCAAGCTGATACAGGAGCAGCGGGTCACCAAACTGCATGTGAAGGAGACTGCCCAGCACCTGGAGCAGCAGAACGACCTCCTGCAGATGATCCACCGCTCCCAGGAGGTGCAGGCCTGTGCCCAGGAGCACCAGGCCCAGGCCACGGAGGGTACCCAGGCGGCCCTGAGTGTCCTCATCCAGGTCCTCTGGCCCATGATCAAAGATTTCCACTGCTACCTACAGAGCAACACACTCAACCCGGCTCCTGCCTCTGACCCCGGACATGTGGCCCAGAACAGGCAGCCAGACAGCATCATCCAGTGAGGGCAGGGATGAAGCCAGCCTTCCGCCGTGATTGGACAAAACCTCCGAGGTCTTGTAAGTGGGTTCTGTGATTAGCCTAGGTCAGCCGCATGGACAGCTGCCTCTTTGACAAGCATTTAGGAGTCCACTGCTTCTGAGAAGGAGAATGGAAAGAGGAACTTGTTGGGCTCCTGAGACCAACTCTCTTCCTCCCACCACTCGAGTTGCCTTGCTAAGATCCAGAAGATTGGTTAGCTGGGGTCACATGTGTGTGTGATGGGACATGTGTTGTCATGAGCCAAGGCTTGTGACATGACCCAGATTCGGTCTAGGACAACTGTAAGGAACAACTGGCTCTCACTGGTGGCCGTCTCGTAACTGGGATCTGTGCTGAGCTGACCCCCAGGTGCCATGTGTTTGAGTCGGATAATGTGAGTGGAGCTGGCAGTTGGGCAATAATATCTTCCTCCCTCGGGAGGCAGCATGACGGAGCCTGAGGAGGAAACTCTACCTTTTTCTCCTTCTCATTGTGCCTCAGTTCTCAGAGGACTCTTATTACTGCTGTGTTCTCCCTTGACCCCACCCCAGGCACAGCACAGGCCCTTGTGAATGCCCTGATGCCTCCGCAATACACGTAGTGTGCAGCCAGCCTGGCGCAGGAATGCTGTGTGTGGTGGGGTGGTTTGGCCACTCTCTGGTCTTCCACAGCTTCTCTGGGTAGCCCTTTGGTGGTTTGCCTCTAGAGCTTTTGACTCAGGTCAAGCTTTGGGTGCCGTAAATTTTAGAGAAGGTAAGCCAGTGTGGAAGCTTGTTGTCCCACCACAGTGGGTCTAAGGTGACCTGTTGGCTTTTTCCAGAAGGCTCTCTTTAAGACAGTTGTATTTATTCTGTACGTGAACCCCTCCTGGGAGGGCTTCCAGGAGGGCAGCTCAGTGGCCACACCCTTCCTCCTTCCTCCCTGTGCTGACTCCATGTCTCCAAAATTCAGTGCAAAAAAGCCCTACTGAGCATCACAGCCTGGATTCTGCTCCCTTGCACATTATTCAATGCCTCGTGTTCTTGTAAGACTCCCTCTCACTGGCTGAGTGAATCTGAAGCCAGGATTGGATGTAGGAGGTGGGAGAAGCGAAGCTGACCTAAGAAGTAGGACCCTCTGAATTCTGTGCTCGGGAGGAGCAGAAAGAGCTTGGAGTGCTGCAGGAGGTGCTGTTTCCTGTTCGTCTTTACACTTTCTCCCCGCGGCGTTTCTGAGGATTTTACCCAGGTGGCATCTGTCTGTTTCATTTTCAGACTCACCGTTGATCACTGAGACGCTTGCATCTCCCCAGATCGTTTCCCAAGTTTGCTGTTTTGCTGTCGGTGCCTTGGCCACACGTGACCGATGGTTACAACTTGAGGCTCCAGATCTCAGCTAGACAAGTGAAGATGCTGCCTTTCTGGGCACGAATGTTTAGACTTGCTCAGCTCTGCTATTGCGATCACAGGAAGATGCCTCAAAGACGGCTGGGAGGTGACTGCTGTACCTTCAACCTCTCTGCTGAGGCATACATGCAATGCCAGCTCCAGGGGCATGGAGAGGGACCCGGCCCAAAGAGGGAGCTGGTGGTGGAAGGAAAGCCCTTCTCAGCCAGGCTGGAGAGCAGCAGGCCTGGAGCCTGATGGCCCCAGCAGGGGAGCTGCAGGGACTTCCCAAGGATTTGGGACTTGGTTTGGTTTTTCTCTGGGGTTGGAAATATGAGCCAATATTGTGTCTGTTCCACTTGCGCATAAAGAGAAAGCCTGGATCACTTCAACTGACTAGTTCTTTCCAGGTCATCATTTTATTTATTTATTTATTTATTTATTTATTTATTTATTTATTTATTTTTTTTTTTGAGACAGAGTCTCACTCTCTTGCCCTGGGCTAGAGTGCCATGGCATCAGTCAAGCCTCAAACTCCTGGGCTCAAGCAATCCTTCTGCCTCAGCCTCCCAAGTAGCTGGGACTACAGGCATGTGCCACCATGCCCGGCTAATTTTTTACATATA